>JAKOPK010000232.1:0-43993 GCA_024195185.1 Coniferiporia weirii
ACTTTCTAACTCGCTAGTTACACAATTGCAATCTGTTAACACTTGATTAGATCCCTCACCGGGTCAAATCTAACAATGATCAAGGTTAACTCTGCTCCACTATGGCATGATATTGCGTGATTGTTACGTTATCTTGTTATATTCATTTATTTATATTTAATACCCCTCCACATGCATTACTATCCTAGCTTAGTTGCAATCGGATGACCACGTCTTGTATTACATACTATAGCGGTATACAAATTGAGAATCAAAAAAAAAAAAATGAGGTATCACGTGACCAAACCTGCAAATCACGGAGCGCGTAACGCACGTGGAGTGGTGTCTTCGGAAGTTCAATTCCGGTGAGCATTAGGAGGGTGATTTTGTGTAGTGTAAGTACGGGAGCGAATCAGTACAACAGTAAGACGTAGGCTCGCATAAGATATCTTGAGGTAAGGAATAAGGGCCTGCTGCATCATGCACCAAATGTACCAACACTAATATGAATGCGGATAAATGTCCACTAGACTTGGAGCACTGAGTAACTTACCCTAACGTCCGTAAAGATTCAGGACGTCCCGGAAAAACTAGATTAGATTGAGTCAAACGCTATAGATAGTCTACATGCTGGGATACTAGCGTCACCGGCTAAATGCCGGACCGATCTACACTCTGTATACGCAGCTGTACATGCAGAGGTTTGCTCCGGCACAAGGCGCAGCCCTGCAGTCCTAGAAACATACATAACGTTGTCTGAAGCGATGACCTATCAGGAACAGTCTAGCCGATCGCGTTTGACCACTTCATGCGGGCGATTTGGCGTCTTCGAGTTTCTCCGCAGGCGACACGTTCAGCCTGATCGGGTCTACGAAGGCGACAATTAGGTCGTGCGCCGCGACCACGCGTTTGGAAAACGCCTCACTAGCCTGCCGCTCAATCTCGGCCATCACAGGTGAACGGAGCGGGTCCTTGCGGCTGCCTTCCAATCCATCTGAATAGACATCCGACTCTGACGAGGCAAACCTACGGGAAAAGGTGTGTACGTCAATAAATAGGATAGACGACGTCGCGTCCGGAGTTAACAGGACGAGCATGGAGAAGGTAGTCCGACGTACTTCTCGGAAAACTGGTTAAGGAAGAGCCTGCGCGCGCGGACAGAGCGCGCGAACTCGCCCACCATGTCTGGTGTTACGTGATAATGGAGGGCGGCATGCGAGCGGAGGCTAGCCATTGATGCGAGCTTCGGCTTCTTTGCGCCATCATCTCCTGAGCGGGATGAGTCTATAGCTCCTACAGTCTTGATTTGAGGTACAAAAGCCTTGACCTGAGGAAAAGTAAAAGCCTGTTCGTCTTTTACGATGGCAGATTTTACGTCGGTCATCTCGCTTTCGGCTGGCGATCCACCGATACCAGCTCCTGCCGTAACCGAAACATCTTCCGACAGAGGTTCGACATCTTCTTCCTCAGTAGTCCGCCGCTCTTTCGCAGAGCTTAAGACGTCGGGAGGGACCCATGCATATCTCAAGCCGTGAACCATAACCGTCGCATCCATAGTCACCTTCTGCATGGGGTGTGGATATTTCGTGCTACCTAGAATGACAATCTTCCGGGAAGTGCAACCACTTGGAGCAACGCGCTCGGTAAAAACGAAACCTAGATCTCCCCCTGCGCTAACATCAGCGTCATATCCAGGAAAAATGTGACCAGGCATAGGGAAAGCTGGACATGATGGAGAGGAGAGGAGAGGAAACGAACGAACCCTGTTCCATGCTAGAGCCAGCATCAACTTGTATGTCCGGTGACTCGGGGATGATATCTAGCCACAGACGTCTTATCCCAGATGTGCACAGCACATCCTTTCCAAAGATCTCGTTTCGGTGTCTGTCCTTTAATTCTGGCTTGCCCCCAGAGGCCTCGCCTGGATTATTATCCATCGGTAGTGTTTGGCGATGTGCTAAGCTGGCCGGAAGATGCAGCTCGTGCACCACATACCTGCCGTGCAGACGTACATTGTTTTCTCTCAAGCTGTTGCGGATGAAATTACGCAGACCACGTGGTCCATAGAACTCTAGCAACAGCTGCACGCAAGCGCTTAGCACTTGGATCTCAGCGCATTGTCCCGGCTCGCAGGGGGGGAGAGATATAAGGAGGAAACGCGTACCGCGTTTTCTTTCCGGCCCTTTCCGACGATTCGGGGGTTCATGACGTTAGACATTAGAGGAATGATCCCCATACAACGTTCCACTGGGAGAAAGAAGGTAAAGCAGGAGTGTATCGGCCTAACATACAGATCCGGTGCAGAGAAACAAGTCATGAGGGAGAGGGGGCGGATGCTCACTATTGACTTGTGATACAAAGACCTTCCGAACACGTTCTGTCATGATGACCGGACGGAGAGCGCGGGCCGTTTGCCGGCGGGTTCCTTCTCCGCAATCCACCACTGTATGTATATGTAATAACAGTCAACTGTGATGCTGCGCAGAGGAACGCATGCGGTGTCGCAGGGACTCACGCCAGTGCTGCGGCCTCCTGCTCTTGTCGATTTCGAAGTTAAGGCTGATTGCAGTGCCGGCGCGGGTGCGCGAAGGTCCCCCGATGCCCGATGTTCCCAGGAACGTCAGGGACATGCGCTTAACGCGCGCAAGCGCCGTCGCTGCCTTGCTCGCCATCCCCCAGAACACGTTCAATGGTTGAAAACGCGTTGCGCCGGTAGAGAGGCGTCTTGTCACGTGACCTGATAAGAATATATGCACGTGATAGAGTAAGTGTTTTGTGTGGCCATCATGATCCAGATTTACTTTATGTAGCCTCACCACTTCGGAACTTCAGGCCTGGGTGTAGTAGGCAAGAAAGTGGACTGATTACAGATTTCCCCTTTATAATTTCATGACGCCACTATGCCTTTGACCTGGGGAACGACGAGAAACGAGATATTACAGAATGGAACAGAATCCAATCCAACAAGGACCGATAATGTATTGCGAAATGAATACTATGTGGTAAGTGAAATAACTGCAATTTTAATGAGAATGACGAAGAAAAGGGCGTATTGGATTAGCAAGATGGGCGTTGGGCGAGCAAGTTGTGACCGACGGAGAACCCCGGTGATGGATGTAAGAAAACATCGTCGGTAGTATCCCCCGCTTATCTTCATCGTGGTGACCACTTTACGAAAATATAAAGGTCCCTATTATTGCGCTCGTACTATCGACATAAAAACTTAGACACCATAGAGTCAAGTACATATACGCGTTTCGCCGAGCGTCCTGTACGTCTTGCGCAAGTTGTACGTGCCAGCGGACGCATGCACCTGTCAGTGTGGAATTCACATATTTAAAGATCAAAATACCAAACAAACGAAGTTTAGATATTCAGTTACGCAATAACATATCCTAAGGGTACTATAATGGATAATGAGAAACTGGGAGCTTCAGCACCAGCATTTAAGCTCCGCTCTAAAGCACCGATCGCGGATCTGCAGATCATAACCTATAATGATCAACGCGAGCCCTTTTCTCTTTAGCCCACCACTACCGCCATGACCGTCATGCAGATCCGACATGCGGTATCAATGAACAAAAGCTTTGCTATTCAACGCTGCGACTCTGCAGTTGAGGAAAGTGAGGAAAACACTGGCTCCTCGTGCGATTGCGTACAGAATCGTTCTAGACCCATGTTCTCTTCCGGAACAGCCACCAAGACCAGTCTGAACTACGATAGTCGCCTTTACCACAATTCATACCAAGGGCTGACGGTACATATGATCTCATATGTGTTTGCATTTATTTTCATCCAAAACAGCCCACAACAGGAGCGAAAACACATAAATTCTGGTCCAGCCCTCTCGAAGCTCCAGCAGCTCTTTCACTGCTACTCCCATCATCCCGCCTAAGTGCGACCTGTATCTGTCTTCAGCTACCCCCACCACACTTTTCTCCTCCCCTCCCCTCCCCTCCCCTCCCCCCCCCTCTCTCCCTCTGGCCTCGTCCTCAAGAATCCCGCGAGGCGCTACTCGGGCGTGCGGCGGACGTCAGACCTGGCGGGGAAGTACAAGGAGGGTGCCTCCTCTCTGTGCTTCCTCGTCTACGTCGCGACGTGGAGGAACTGGGAGGATTCATGCAGACGAGTCCATTTCCTTCATCCTATCTCTTGAACACTTCCTTCTCCTCCCAGATCCGAAATCGCGAGACGCTAGGGCGTGCGACGGACGCGACGGCAATGGCGACGATTCTCAGGGAGACTGGCCACCTCCTTGGGTCTCTGAAGCTTGAGTCTGAGCGTGAGGGAATGCACTGAGACATCTTGGCGAGTCTCAACCACTTTCGTCGCATTTACCCACTCGCTTGATCCCTCCCCTAGATCCTATTAGAACGACGTTGGAGTGAGGTGCGGTTCCCGGGCGAGCGACATGTGCCGGTACTGGTGGGGGAATCCGGGGAAGGTGCCTCTTCTCTGGTCTTCCCTATCGGTGCCGCGCCGTGTCGCGTCGCGCCGCGTCGCGTCGCGCCGCGGAAGGGCAGGGAGGGGTGATCCTGATCCAGACAAGTCCACATATTCTCATATTCATACTTTTCTCCGCTTCGCTCCTTTCTCACACGCTGCGTTTCGTCTCAGGCTGTTTTTCGTGCAGGGGCAGGTCAGACAGCCGCGAGACGCTAATGGGCGTGCGACGGACGCGACGGCAATTGCGACGAGACTTGAAGAGGCTGGCCACCTCTTTTTGTCTCTGAAGCTTGAGTCTGAGCGTGAGGGATCGGGCTGAGACAGTCTAGCGAGTCGTTTCTTTTCGTCTCACTCGTACCGCTCACTTGGTCTTTTTCGCTCAGCACTTGGGTTAGCAGAAAAATTTGGATTTGCGATGACAGGACGTCTACCAGGAGGGCGGCGAGCGTGCGAGTAAACGGGTGGATGACGGAGGAGGTGCCTCTTCTCCTGACTCTCCTGTTTTCTCGTGACGTGTCGCGACATTGGAGTTTGGCCCGTGTCTTGGACCAGCGAGTTCCTATATACCCCTTTCCTTTTTTCTCTCGTGCTCCAGATTTTAGTTCAGACTGATATTTCTTAGTCAGGTATTTTCTCGCGAGACGCTTTGGGCGTGCGACGGACGCGACGGCGAGGGTGAGGGGAATCCAAGAGGCTGGCCACCTCGTGGGTTCCCTGCAGCCTGAGTCGAAGCGTGAAGGAATGGTGTTGCGTGTCACGATGAGTCACCCTTTTCGTTCTCACCCATACGCTCGCTCGCTCGTTCTCTTCTTTTTTTATAGGTTCCCTTTCCTTTTACAGTGGAGTGGACCTACAGTCGGAGGACGCGTTGGACGGGTGGCTGGGCACGAGGGCGATAGCACCGGCGGACCGAGGAGGCTGGCCACCTCGTTGGTTCTTCGGTGCTTGACCCTGAGTGTGCAGGGAGGGGGTCTGCACGAAGGCGATAGCACCGGCGGACCGAGGAGGCTGGCCACCTTCTCTGTTCTTCGGTGCCTGACCCTGAGTGCGGAGATGGGGGGAGGGTCGGTCAGATACCCTTGGTGGGCTGACCACCTTCCCCCCTTGCGGGCAACCTCACGAAAAAAAGATAAGTACTATTTGTAATTGTCTTACATCATTTAAACTTTTTACTTACTCGTGTTACACCCCACTTCCTATTTCATCTAGGAGTCCGGCGGACGACTACGGATACACATCCCTCAAGACCCGGAATCGGGGGACGAGGAACGGGGACGGATAGGGCGGACCCCTGGAATGGCACTGGAGCCTGGAATGGAGTGCGGATCAGGTCGGAGCTGCACAGAAGGGCCTTGTTATACTTACTTAGTCTTTCTCTGTCGACTTCGTCGGGCTTCCGAATATAAAAATATAAACTCTATATGTATAATATTCGACTCAATTTTCTTCGACTCTCAATTTAAAAACAATTTCGTAAGATAGCATTTCCTTCAAGACTCGAATCTTGATGTGATCATCACTTTTTGTTTTCTGAAAAAAAAAAGTTCCGTTATTTTCCGTCCTGAAGGCACCTCCTTTTAAGTAAGATTGATTTCTCAATACGAGTACAAGTTCGCTCCCGATCGAGACTATATTCGAACCATTGCATTGCATCCTGAGAGAGGTAGGAACAACTCGTAAAATGTAAGCATAAGTATTACAACGACGACTGATGACGACAAGAAGGGGGAAAAAAAAGAAATAGCAAAGAAAATAGCGAAGAAAAGAAAGACATCGATTCCTTTAATTTTTCGCTCCTCTCCTCTCCTCTTCTCCTTCTCTTTTCTTCTTCAAAAACATGATACAAGCATTTCTTTCTTTTTTTCGTAAATCATACTTAATTGTAAAAACAACATATTGACTTTGAGATTGGTGCAAAAGGAGGAGGAGGAGGAGGAGGAGGAGGAAAGGGTCAAACAATAAATCCGAGGTTGCGTTGGCGTTGGCGTTGCGTTGCGTTGCGATCAGTGCTGTGAGACGAAGGGGTGGGAATTGTGTTGCGTAGGAGGGGCGTGGCGGGGTGGGGTGGGTAGGAAGGCCGGACTCAGAGCTTCATGTCGAGGTTGACGTGCACTGCCTTGACGGCGGTGTAGCTTAGGAAGGGGAGCGATATCAGCACCAGTTCGTTTGAAAACAAAAACATAAAACATAGAAAAACTCACTTCGCCAGCGCGTACTCTCCAAGCTCTCTTCCGATCCCACTCTGCTTGTACCCACCGAACGGGATCTGCGTATTGATCGTGTTCGCACAGTTAATCCAAGCCGTACCAGCATGCAGCCTATGCGCGACCGAAAGCGCACGAGTGATGTTCTGAGAGAACACAGCAGCCGCAAGCCCGTAGTGCGTATCGTTCGCTTGACGAATCACGTCTTCGTCGTCGTGGAACTTGATCACCACGCCTACCGGACCGAAGATCTCCTCACGCACGATCTTCATATCCGGGTGCGTATTCGTGAAGATGGTAGGCTGGATGAAGAAGCCCTCGTCGCCGTGCCGCGCACCACCTGCGTGCAGCGTCGCGCCCTCCTGCAGACCCGCGTCGATGTATCCCATGATACGGTCGAACTGGAGCTGCGAAACCTGCGGACCCTGATACGTCTCTACGCCGAACGGGTCGCCGATCTTAAGCGACGCCGCCTTGGCAGTAAAGCGCTTCAAAAACTCGTCGTAGATCTTCTCGTGCACGAAGATACGCGTACCCGCGCAGCACGCCTGACCGTGGTTCCAGAACACACCGTGCGACGCCCAGTTGACAGCCTGGTCGATATCCGCATCGTCGAAGATGATGTTCGGGCTCTTCCCTCCAAGCTCGAGCGTCACCTTCTTCAAGTTCGTCTGCGCAGCGGCCTCCATGATGCGTCGACCAACGAGCGTGCTGCCCGTGAACGCGACCTTCTCAATGTCAGGGTGTCCGGCGATCGCGGCACCCGCGACGCTGCCGAGCCCGTTGACGATGTTGATCACACCCGGCGGGAAACCCGCAGCTTCGAGCAGCGGTACCATGCGCAGAGCGGTGAGTGGCGTGAACTCGGATGGTTTGAGCACGAGCGCGTTGCCGGTTGCGAGCGCGGGGCCGATCTTCCATGCCATCATCATGAGCGGGAAGTTCCAGGGGATAATCTGTCCGCAGACGCCGATCGGCTCATGGCGCGTGTATGCGAGCTTGCTCTCGTCGGTCTGCGCGGGAACGGAAGGAAGTGCGGGGCAGATCGGCCGCGGATCAGCACGTGACAGGAGACGGATTGCGGGGAAATCCGGGGAAGACCGGTTGAACGTACCTCGATCACTTTGCCCTGGTTCTTGTCTGCCCAGCCACCGTAGTACCGGATGCACTGAATCGAGGCGGGTACGTCGACCGTATTTGCCCACTGGAACGTCTTGCCTGCAGACAGCGAGCGGTCAGCGACGATCATGACATAAGCACGCATACATCGATTCGGGACGGACCATTGTCGAGCGCCTCAATGGCGGCGAGCTCTTCCTGGCACTCCTCCATGAGCTGTGCGAGGCGCATGAGCATCTTGCCGCGCTCGAAACCGGGGACTTTGAGGCCCCAGCGGTTGTCGTACGCGTCGCGGGCGGCCTTTACGGCGAGGTCGATGTCCTTGGCGGAGGCCATGGAGATGGTGGTGGTCACCTTGCCGGTCGAGGGATTGACGACACTGGAAGGAGGAGAGTGTATTAGCATTGGGTGTATGCGCATATATGCGGTTAAACGCACTCGTGTGTGGCACCGTCGATGGCGTCGACGAACTTGCCGCCGATGTAGAGACCGGTGTTGAAGGAGGTCTTGCCCTTGTAGACGGGGGTGTTGAACTCGTGTGTGAAGGTGAGCGGCATGGTGAGAGGAGGGAGGGAGTCGGGGATGGTGGGAGGGCGAGCCGGGTACTTTATAGCACGGACGAGAGGAGTATAAATGTCACATGAGATTACGCAGCTGGGAAGGCCCCATGACCCAGCGTCTCTGGTCCGATATCAGTATTCCCAACTTGAGTCTCTCCCGGTCCGAGCTTGCTACCAACTATTCTACTCGCTAACCGTTTCGCGCACGCGGTCGCCGAGGGTCACCGCTCACTCTGTTCCGTCAACGCCGCCGCCGCCAAAGGGTGAGCATTACCATCTCAGATCCTTCGTATGTGGATCCGGGTGCGACGCGCACAGCGAGATTCTCGGGCCGAGACAGTTACTTAAGCGAATACAACTTTCGCTGCTTCGAGTTTCGTACGTCCCCCTTTCTAACAATTCCTATCGGCGCGGGCGATATACGTACAACAGAGGCTGATCGATATTCCGATGAGTAATTCCTTCACAGCGCCGGGAAGAACTCGCTTCACCTCCATATCCATCGCGCCATCCGAAGAACTTCGAAGACCTCACGTATTTTAAAAGCGTGGAGATTAGCACTACATACGGTATGTCTGTATATGCATACAGTTCGTACAAACAACATGATTCGACGTCCCTCTCCACTCGGCACGCGCCCTCACACGATCTCCACCACGGTTCCCCGCTTCCACCTTTCCCGCGCAGCAGCAGCGGCGGTAGGGTCAGCAAGACGCATCTCCAACTCGGCGAACACCTCCACGCAGCGCGTAACCACGAACCCCAGCACCGTGAACAGAGCTACGCTCGCGGTGTTGCGCTCCCCGATGCGCACGACGAGTCGGTCTGGCGCGACGGGCAGAATGGGCGGGTGAGTCGCCGAAGTCGCGTATGAGAGGAGGAGCTGGAGGGCCTCGGAGGCGTAGCCGCGTCGGCGGTATGCTTTCTCTGTGGGAGATGTGGTTGGGACAAGATGGAAGGTGGAGAGATGGAGAGATGGAAGTGGGGAGGCGTACCGGCGATCATTACCTCCGCCTCGACCTCGCCGTCCGCCTCCTCCCCCTCCTCCACCACGCCGGGCGAACCGTTAAAGAACAGGTTAACGTCGCCGATCATCTGCGCCGCTGCACATTCCGTCCACGCCAGTGTTCCGGTGGGGCCAGGAGCGGGGCCAGGAGCGGGGACGGGAGAGGAGGCGTTCTGGCGCGCGAGGACGATGAACGTCAATTCTACGTATCAATTATCGTATCGCAGATATGGAACCCCCTTTGTATCAGTTAGTTGTACTTGGAATGCACCCAGGGACGCCGGGCGCGAGGGCGCGAGGGACGGGGATGGGGATGGGGATGGAAATAGAAATAGAAATGGAGACGGACGCACTATCTTGGTCTTCCTGCCATTTCCCTGCTCCGTTCATATTCATACGAAAAAAACACGATCACCGAAGAGAAACGGGGAGCGACAGTCGTGTAATTCCAAGTCGAGGTCGAATAGTTGAAGTCGGAATCGGAAATCGAAGCCACAAATAAGCAAGCAAGGCAAAGAAAAAAAAACAGAGTCAACCAAACGCAAGACGCAAAACGCAAAACACAAAGACTTGGGGGGTCACGGATACGCACGCTGCATCTCGTACTCCTCCTCGAGCGTGAGCGGCTCGCTCGCCGTCAACTCGCGCAGCTCCGCGTCGGCCATCCACGCGTGGTACCTCTGGTCCAAGGAGTCAGACAGTCAGTCAGACAGTCAGCCAGTCAGCCATCCCTCCACATCCACACCCGGCCCGTAAATGAGGAGAAAGACAATGCTAACCTCAACATGTTCCTCCCTACATCAAACACAAAACACGGACACCGAACACGACCGCGAGCAACGGCAAACGGCAAACGGCAACGACAGTTATATATATAAGCGGGGTCAAAATTAAAATTAAACTAAATCAGTTGCAACTCGGGACAGAGCTAGGCTATGCGCGGCGCGCGCGAACTGCTCACCTATACGGTACCAAAATCACCCGCTCGCCGACGAGCGCGACGTTACGGTTGGCTTTCATCGGCGCGAGTCCAACACCCAAGACTCAAGACTCAAGACCTAAGACCCAAGACTGTCTTTTCGCGCTTGAAATGATTTGCGATCTGCGATTTACTTGGAGCACTGAGCACTGAAGCAGGAGCAGCACGCTCAGCGCCGCGCTACGACGACGGAGGCCAGGGGCCCGGCCCCGGCCCCGGCCCGGCTCCCTCCGACGCGATCCGTCACGTATTGGGGGTCACACGGTGAAGGGTTAGCCGAAAAGGAAGTTTCGGACGGATGCCTGTACAACCCAGAAGCTGCATCATAAAAAGATGCTCTCGGACGGTTTTTTAAACCAACGACTCCAACAATTGAAAAACACGCGCGTTCGATTTCGATCGATGATGCAGACTTGGTATCCATCGTCCATCCTCTAGCACTCGAGGCTTCCGAGCCCGAGTTGGATCTCGAATCTTGACGATCGGCTCGGGAGCGGACTTGGCCTCAGTAGCAAGGGGTCTGACTCCGAGGGCAGATAGTATCGGGACGGTGGAATGGAAATAAGCAGAACTATTTCCAACCGCGACGGTCGACAAGGAATCAAGTTCGAGAAAATGCGGTCCACAAATTCAATTTAGAAGCAGGAGTTGAAAGCGAGTCGAATACCAAAATACAAATTCGAAAGGACAAAGTCAAGAGAAAGACTAGTAAGACGCAAGTGAAGAGTCCACGCAGCTCCAAACTAATTCGCACCCCCCCACCCCCACATTCCCTTAGCCTCCCTCCCCCTCCGCCCGACGGCTTGGACTATTGGACCCACGAGCTGACCAGCTTCACGAGTCCTCAAGCCCAAGCCGCCATAAACGATGCACATCCAAGACTCCGGTGTCCGCGTACGGCCGCCGGAAAAGGTCGAATGGCAAGACATAGAAAAAGGAAAGGAAAAGAAGAAAAAGTTAATCATCTGTCTCAATAGGTGAACAGCGAAGAACTCACGGGAGGGTTTGCCCTTCCCCTTGCTTTCCCACCCGCCCCGTTCCACATCCCCCGCCACACACTAACGACGGTCCCGACGGAAGTTCACGTGCGCTTACGTTGCCGAAGGAGATCCTGGATATATAAAGAAGGTAGTGGTATGTTGCACGAGTAAGTAAAAGTTAAATGAGATAAGAAAATTACAAATACTTATCTTTTTTTCGTGAGGTTGTCCGCAAGGGGGGAGGGTCAGCCCACTAAGGTATCAGACCGACCCTCCCCCCATCTCCACACTCAGGGTCAGGCACCGAAGAACAGAGAAGGTGGCCAGCCTCCTCGGTCCACCGGTGGCTATCGCCTTCGTGCAGACCCTCCCTCCACACTCGGGGTCAAGCACCGAAGAACCAAGGAGGTGGCCAGCCTCCTCAGTCCACCGGTGCTATCGCCGTCGTGCCCAGCCGCCCGTCCAGCGCGTCCTCCGACTGTAGGTCCACTCCACTGTAAAAGGAAAGGGAACCTATAAAAAAAAAGAGAACGAGCGAGCGAGCGGATAGGTGAGAACAAAAAGGGTGACTCATCGTGACACGCAACACCATTCCTTCACGCTTCGACTCAGGCCGCAGGGAACCCACGAGGTGGCCAGCCTCTTGGATCCCCCTCGCCGTCGTCATCGCGTCCGTCACACGCCCAAAGCGTCTCGCGAGAAAATACCTGACTAAGAAATATAAGTCTGGACTAAAACTTGGACCACGAAAGAGAAAAGAGGAAAAAGGTATATAGGAACTCGCTGGTCCAAGACACGGGCCAACCTCCAACGTCGCGACACGTCACGAGAAAACGGGGGGGTCAGGAGAAGAGGCACCTTCCCCGTCATCCACCCGTTTACTCGCACGCTCGCCGCTCTCCTGGTAGACGTCCCGTCATCGCAAATCCATTTTCTTCTGCTAACCCAAGTGCTGAGCGAAAGGGACCAAGTGAGCAGTACGAGTGAGACGAAAAGAAATAACTCGCTAGATTGTCTCAGCCCGATCCCTCACGCTCAGACTCAAGCTTCAGAGACTCGAAAAGGTGGCCAGCCTCTTCAAGTCTCGTCACCATTGCCGTCGCGTCCGTCGCACGCCCATTAGCGTCTCGCGGCTGTCTGACTTGCCCCTGCACGAAAAACAGCCTGAGACGAAACGCAGCGTGTGAGAAAGGAGCGAAGCGGAGAAAAAATATGAATATGAGATATGTGGACTTGTCTGGATCAGAATGCCCCCGCCTCGCCCTTCCACGACACGACGCGACACGGCGCGGCACCGATAAGGAAAACCAGAGAAGAGGCACCTTCCCGGCCTCCCCCACCAGTACCGGCACATGTCGCTCGCCCGGGAACCGCACCTCACTCCAACGTCGTTCTAGTAGGATCTGGGGGATGGATCAAGCGAGTGGGTAAATGCGACGAAAGTGGTTGAGACTCGCCAAGATGTCTCAGTGCATTCCCTCACGCTCAGACTCAAGCTTCAGAGACCCAAGGAGGTGGCCAGTCTCCCTGAGAATCGTCGCCATCGCCGTCGCGTCCGTCGCACGCCCTAGCGTCTCGCGATTCAGGATCTGGGAGAAGAAGCAAGTGTTCAAGAGATGGGATGAAGGAAATGGACTCGTCTGCATGAATCCCCCCAGTTCCTCCACGTCGCGACATTGGACGAGGAAGCACAGAGAAGAGGCACCTTCCCTGTACTTCCTCGCCAGGTCTGACGTCCGCCGCACGCCCGAGTAGCGTCTCGCGGGATTCTTGAGGACGAGGCCAGAGGGAGAGAAGAAGGGAGGAGGGGAGGGGGGGAGGAGGGGAAGAGGGGAGAGGTGGAAGGAGGGAAGGCGTGTTGGGCGTAGCTGAAGACAGATACTGGTCGCACTTAGGCGGGATGATGGGAGTAGCAGTGAAAGAGCTGCTGGAGCTTCGAGAGGGCTGGACCAGAATTTATATGTTTTCGCGCCTGTTGTGGGCTGTTTTGGATGAAAATAAATGCAAACACATATGAGATCACATATACCGTCAGCCCTTAGTATAACTGTAGAAAAGGCGGCCATCGTAGTTCAGACTGGTTTCTGGTGGCGGTTCCGGAAGAAAACATGGGTCTAGAACGACTCTGTGCGCAGGAGCCCGTATTTTTTTCAATTTCCTCAACCGCAGAGTTGCAGCGTTGAACAACAAAGCTTTTGTTCATTGATAGTATATGTCGCATCAGCATGATAGTCATGGCGGTAGTGGTGGCTAAAGGGGAAAAGAGCTCGCGTTAATCATTGCAGGTTATGATCTGCAGATCTGCGATCGGTATATAGAAGCGGAGCTTTAATACTGGTGCCGAAGCTCCCAGTTTCTTGTTGTCAATAATACTCTTAGAATATATGTTGTCAAAAGGAAACGACAGCTATATGGGTGCTTTCGGTGCAAGGAGGAACTTCGCGATCGGTCCGATGGATCGTGTAGGTCTTGAAGGTCACCTACCCCAGCAGCGTCTCCGTCATCCACTCCAGTTCGCACGCCCTCGTCCGCCAGAAGTCCAAGTCCTCCGGTTACGAATCTCGATGGCCTCTTCACTGCGGCCCGGGAGCCGGACGAAAAAGGGGCCCAGCCCGAGCCATCTGGGTGGTCGTTGGATCCGCGGAGCAGCACCTGGCTGCTAGCTCCGGGGTAGTGGGTGGTTGGAAGGGTCTCGACTCACCAGCGCTAGTGAGAGAGTCCCTGCCGTGAGGGGCGTGTGCAAGGAATTGGCTTGGTAAAGCAGAGGGATGGACACTGCGGGGCTCGAACCGCTGTGCTCTTCCACTTCTGCTTACTCGTTTCCAGGACGAGGCAAGTAGGGTAGGGGTTTCCATTGCACCATATAGCCCCCTGATAGTATAGGCTGCTTTATTGACTACGTTCGTGCCTTTTGCCATCACTTTGGCGAGTCGGTAGCTGTGTGCGCAGGCGAGAGACGAGCGCTCTTTGGCCCTGTCTCCTCTGCGTTCGTGCGCACGTCCATCCGCACAATCATAGCTGCACCCCGCATCTGGGGCTCGGGCGGAAGCATTTTTTTGTGTCAGGGTCGAGCTCCTGACGCCCGATCCATCGCCTTACGGTCCTGATGCAGTCCGGCCCGGGTCGGCCGGCCACACGCGCACGACTCAGCTCAGCCTCAGCCCCGCCCCGCCCAGTAGTGTTGATCGATGACTCCGAGCTGGTTGTGCTCGTGTGGTGGTATCGTGATACCAGGAGAAGGTTTCAGGTTGGATACAGGATCACTGGGTCGTCACAGTCTCTACTATCCCACTATTCCGAATCTCGGCGGCGGGGACGGCGGCAGCGGCAGCGCGGCTGGTAGCCCAGTGAGGCAGCATCGATTTTGAATCTTGATTGAGAATACTGAAGAATGAAGAGTTGATAGACCGATGGTGAGCTCTGAGCCTCTGATCAGGTTGGTTTAGAAGGCGAAGAGAATTGAAGGGAAGACCCGGGACTTCTGAGTCGCTGCGGCTGCGGCTGCGGCTATGGCTATGGCTGCAGCTGCACTGGCCTGGGCCGGGCTCGAGTCACTGCATTTGAGCCCGTCGACAATGAGTGGAGCAGAAGCCACAGACTCTTCGAGTCAATTAGAATATGGATCCCCCAAAATCGAAACAGACCTTGACTTTTTCTAATTCGCCGCATAAAAAGATTTCTTTCTTTTTTTCCTTCTTTTTTCTCGATGATTTCATTTGCGTCAAGCTGAAGCGCGCATAAAATGAGAGTGCGTCTCGGGCTGCGTGAGCCAGCTTTATCACATATATTGCTCGTATTTTGTGTAGATCACTCGTCAACGGGGATTGGGGAGCAGGCAGCAAATGGCTACAGGACAGACACCGGCACCCTTCCACTAGTACATAACAGACAGACGTACCTATCCGCAATTTCTGGTTCTCCCCCGAAACACACTTTCACTAATCCTTGCATAGTCGGGAAGAGTCGCAGAACCCGGAGCAGACCGTACGGATGAAACATACAGGACGTCGGGTGCGGTGCACGTGTTATTCAATATCGACTCAGGATTCAGGATTCAGGATTCAGGACTCAGGACTTACGACTTACGGACGGACGGAGAGCTTGGCATTGGGATGCTGTCATATGTTTACGGAAAGAGGTCTCCCGCGTTCCTTACGATATGTATGAAGATAAGTATGTAAGGAGGCACTGTATGTAAGTACCGAGAGGAGCCTGAGGGAAGCTTGGCAGGGGAACTAATAACCACTTTGCTCCACCTCTCGAATCTCCTCCGAGTCCGCCCGGCTACCCGTTTATCCACCAGTTCTTCGTTCACGCCCGTCTGCCCGCCACAATACAAAACACCCCCCCGTAATGTACCGTATCCCACAACCAACCAACCAACCAATCAACCAAGCAACCTGAATCGAGCAGAAAATGCCTCCGCCAGCGCTCCTGGCTTCTAATTCCTGGTCCGCTCTTCGTCCATTCCACGCTAGATCATAGGTCATAGATCATAGACCTTGGCGCAGCTCGGACCGCGGCCGCGGCTGCGCACTGCGCACTGAGGGCCGAAGACCCGTGCTCCGTGCTTAGTGCAGCATATCCTCCTTGAAGAAACGCTCGCGCAGGTTGCACGTCATCACAGAGTGTTTGTACGGGAAGTAGAAGGACTGTACAAGGGGAAGAGGGGGGAGGGGTTGATGTCAGATGTCAGGTTCGTATAAGAGTGTCTCAGTAAAAGTGGGGTTATCGAATCGCAACGAAACGGAGGGAACGACAAAACGGAATGGAATGGCATGGGGAGTGGGGTATGGAAGAGGAGAGAGGGGAGGGGAAGAGGAGGAAAGGGGAAAGGAGAGAAGAGAAAGAAAGGCAAAGAACGGGCTCGGAAACGAGAACACGTACAGTCTCGAGGTGCATCCCCGCGTCGATAGACGTACGGATGATCGCGGGGTTGTTCCGCTTCGGCTCACCGATGATGCGCGCCGTACGCGGGTCCGCGAGGAACATGTAATGCGTGACTGAGCGGAACCAAGCCTGGGCTAAACCAGGAGAGGCAGAGAGCGGGGGGTCAAGCGTGATAAGTGCGCGGTGCTAACAGGCAGGAGGGGGGCGGCAGGGGTAAAATGACGGGGAGAAGACGCACAGTAGACTTGTCCGCGGAACTTGTCCTCGCCGACGAGGACGTGTAGCCCGCGGTCGTGGTCCTGCGCGCCGGTAGGCACGAACGTCGCGACGTGGTTCTCCTGCACGGCATCGGCATCAGCACATCAACCCACACACATCATCATAACGTAGAAGTCCAGCTCGTGGCCAACGACAGACGCACCTTTATCCACACGATCTCCGCATACCCCATACGCTCCCCATCCCAGCTCATAATCAGCGGGAGCACATGCGGGTCCCGCTCTACGCCCGCAACATACCTCCGATGATGCTCCTCGTCGCCCTGCTCCCCCCACCCACTACTTACACGCGGGTCGTTCATCCAACGATGGAACGCCTCCATATCCCCCTCACTCTCCGGATCAAGCACGTGTAACGACAGCGTGCGGCCGACGGGCGAGCAGAAGCGGCGGTACACCTGCGCGCCGCGCGGGGGCTTTGGCGCGCGTAGCGGGTGCGCGGCGATGACGGTGCTGGAGCGCGTGAAAGACGCGGTGGAGGGGAACGCGGCGTAGTCCGTCGTGCGACGTAGCCACCCGCGCGCGACGCCCCATGCGGGCCCGGTCCCTGCGCCTTGCCAGAACGCGCCGCGGAGGAGGAAGAGCTCGGGCACGGTGGGGTCTGGTGCGCGCCGCGCAAGGCCGGAGAGGAGGAGGTAGGACGAGATGGCGTCGGCTGCGCCGGGGGAGATGGAGGCCGCGAGGATGAAGGGGATGGTTTCTTGTGTGTGCAGGAGTGTCCAGAGGGCGTAGACGGCGGCCCATAGATCTGGGATTGTGATGGGGTCTTGGGTGCCCTGACATGCGGAGAGCTCGAGGACGGAGTATTTTGGCGTAGGGTTGCTCTTCTCGAAGGGCGTCCCGAGGGCGGAGAGCACGAGCGCCGCCTCTTGGGGGAGAGTGCGGTACGCAAGCACGCCGTGAGAGTCGATTGCGATGGTGGTTGCGCCGTCCGTGTCCGGCCCGCGTACCGTGACGCGCCCGTCGTCGGGCAGGACGAGGACTTCCTTCCCCTCGCCGACGATGTTCTGGATCTGCTTTAGACGACGAGACACCTTCTCCATCGTGGTAAGGAAAGAGAGTTGTAGACCTCCATTCTGAGCTCTAGTTCATCAATAGATGGGTAGCGGATATAGATTTATCTCATTGATCTGCTTGGAATATCTGATAAGATCTCGGCTTCAGGGTCCAACCATAAAAAATAAAATAAAGATCGTGCGAGAAAATAGTTTACATGTCTAAAATGGGCATCCTAATGAAGCAAGTCTGAAGGTTCGTCGTGGGTCGCAGGTGCCACGAATACGTGTTCAGAGTTCTCCTTGAAGGCCTCGTAAAGGTAGATAACTCCAAAGAGGAGGAACAAGACGGCGCCACCCAGCGTCACTTGAATAGGACGCGATTAGTCAGGTCTAGTAAAGGAAAGAGGAAATAAGCTCACCGTGCTTCACCGAAATCTTCGTAGACACGTAACGTCCCCCAACAACGGCAAGTGCTGTGCAGCACGTATGACCGACGATCGTACCAAGCGACACGACATAGACGTTCTGGACAAGAAGCGGAGAAGAATGAGTTAGAGAACAAGATGAGTTGTAAAAGGGACACACGTGTGCCGCCCCAAGCGCAATGGTGGCAATCTGGCTGCGGTCCCCCCATTCGCCCAGGAAAGTGAGCGCAAACGCCTGCACGAAAACCGGACCGAGAAGAAGACTGAAGAAGTTGCGTGCACCCTCGATAAAGCCATCCGCCCCGCTTTTGCGTGCCTGACGTGTGCGCGAAGGACTGGGCGAACGCGGCCTGCGTGGCACCCCTCCGTTAAGGTGTTCTCCGACCTCGCCACGTTCGAGTTCCTCAAGCGGGACAGCGCGTCCGTCTCGTACAGCTGCGTCACCATCAGCCTTGACATCGTCCTCCTCAATCTCCTCCTCCGCCTCCTTCATTTCCTCCTGGATCTTTGCGTTCCCACCCTGCATCTCACGGCCCTCCTGGAGCATCTTCGCGCCAAAGACGAAAAACAGCGCCGCTGCTGCGAACTGTGTCCAGCTTTTGGGGATAAGGGTGGGGAGGACGTGGCCCAGCGCCGCGGAGAGAACGGACATGACGGCGAGCGCACCGAACGCGCCGGCGAAGACGACTGCGCGCGGGTGGCGCATGGCAAGAATGGCGGCGATGAGGAAGGTCTTGTCGCCAATTTCCGAAGCGATTATCATCGCGAAACCCTGCACGAGCACTTTGAAGTTGCTGTCCGCATCGTGGACGCCATTTTCCATTGCAATTACTGGTTGCTGCGGCGGAGACAAATCTGAGAAGCTATTTTCCCCTTCAGTCCTCTCGCGTTTTTGTTTCAAAACAAAATTAGAAGTTATTATTACCGTAGAAAGAGGGCCTGGTGGTTCTCAGACCGCCTGCCTTGAACACCGCGTTTGTTTTGTGTTTTTGAATAGTGAGAGAGGTTCAACGTAAATACAGTGGCGTCGGGTAACTGCTGGCAAGCGAGGCTGGGAAAGGCGGTGCTCCAGACTTACATAAGATGACGTAACGTAGCCAGTCTCACAGTGCCCGGCGGGCTCGATTCGGAGTCCGGACCCTCGGGGCACGGAACGCCAGCTCCTATGAGCCTTTTCTTTTTCTTTTCTCGCACGGCCGATTGTACCATAGTAAAAGCCCTCTGTACTTCGTACGCTTTTGTCTTATCTCTTCTCTCCTCTTTTTTTTCTGCTTTCATGACTCTCGGCCCCCATGAGCAATTTCACGAGCACCACAGCGGCGTCACGATCCGGCTTTCACGATCTGGAGAAAGGCTCCAATAAAACCCCCGCGGAGGGGAGCCAGAGTCTGCAGCAAAAGCGCGGGCAGGAGCGCCTGAGTCTGCACATCCCGAAACAAACCCTGCCCGTAGAACCTTCTCAGACTGCTGTGCACTTCCGGCGGGATGATCGCCCTCAGGCTGTTCCTGGGGACGAGTTGCCGCGGAAAGAGGCGGAGACGGATGGGAGCAAGCAACGCACGCGGAAATTTGTCCTCCCCTTCCCGGACCTGCAATGGATACCGAAGAACTTCAACAAGTCGCGTATGGGACCGGTTCTGCGATGTGCCGTCGCGGCTTGGATTTCTCTTCTGCTGGTTCTTATACCTCGCACGCAAAGGGTCTTGGGAACCGTAAGTTGCTTCCGTAAACCACAAATATAAACCTGGCCGCTGATGGCATCGCCCCCCTAGTCTAGCTTCATCATATTGATCGGTCCGTATGCAGTTGTTCCGTTCTCCGACCGTTACTGAATAACGAGCAGCCACTTTCCTGTCGCCTCCGGCCGACCCATTCATTGCGGTCTTAGAAAGGGAGATCGTCCTACAACTGACTGTGGCGGGCGCATATGCGTTAGTTGCCGATTTGATGATTCTATTGCTAAACGATTGACACAGGTTATTTTAGTTGGAGCTGCATCGGGGTGCGACTCGCGAATTTGGCTCGCACGGAGTTTAATCCGAAAGCTGAGTTGAGCGATATCATCCAGGGGCGCTATATTGAAGCTGCAGTACGTAACACCTTTGCTATCAAACGAAGGTTGCTTATTTTACGTTAGCCGAGCGTTATATGCGCGGTATTTCTCTGCGTGGGCACGTCGATTCTTCTGTACCTGCGGACCAGGATGGGCCAGGGAAAACCGGTTATAGCTGCTATGATACTCAGCTGCACCGCTATGGGTATGTTATTTTTATCAAGTTCAATGACGTCAGCACAATGCTCACAGCATCCTTTGGAGATTCTGCGCTGACGATAGCACCTCTGTATCCATATCCTAATTACGAGGTACGCACATTCCGTTACCTTTAACGATTGCAGATTCGTTCCCAACATGTCCCAAATATCCAGCTCGGGAGAGGGGTCGTAGTTCCCGTCGCATTTCACTCTGCTATCGCGATCCTGAGCTCCCTGATCATCTTCCCCGAATCCGTACACGCGCAGTTCCGCCAACGCTTCCGCGCGGTCTTCACCCCGCTCGCACACGCACTGCGTTCGCAGCCTGAGCTCCTGAACACCCCATCCGACCACCCCGCATTTAACTCGGGCTTGGGAGAATACAACGCCCATGTACGCGCCTCCGAGACTGCGCTGGGCCCGCTCGGCGCGACAGCCCACCTCATGAAAAAGGATATCTCCTTCGGACGATTCGGGGCGGGCGACTTCAAGACTATGCACGAGCTCGTGCGTCGCCTGACGGTCCGCGCGAATGGTATGGCGTTTTACTTCCGTATCATGGATCCCTCTCGGCATAGATTCCCTGGCACGCCTGTTGCAACACCGGTGCCGTCCCGGCAGGCCACCCCGCCGACCTCGCCCGGCGATATGATCCCGAACCCAAGCGCATCGGGTACGCCAACAGGCTCTATCACCTCCAGGCGGCGGCGTTACCGCCACTCCGCACACCCTCATGCGCACCACCACCACCATCACCACCACAACGCGCTCGCGCACCCGGGATCGCTGTTCCACGAGGTGCGCGCGCGTTCGCCCGAGCACGCGGTGGGCGTGTTCGAGTCGCAGGCGTACCTGAACCTCGAGACGCGCTTCGCGCACGCAGGCGCGGACGCACTGCGTGCGCGCATGATGGGGCTGCTCGGAGCGAGCGCGGGCGCGCTGCTGCTGTGCTCTGCGGATACGCTTGATTACTGTAGCGCGTGGCTGCAGCGCGTTAATGATGATCGGGTTTGGAAGAGGGTCTTGATGGGGAGGAGGGGGAAGTTGTGGAAGGAGGTCGTGCAGGATAACGAGGATGTGAAGGATAAGCTGAAGGCGTGTTTAGAGGAGTTTCGTATAACGAAAAGGTGGGTTCGTCGTACAGACGAAGGGGGTTCGCGTGGACTGATGTTTTTCGTAGGCATCTTGTTTTGGATATGTACCGTTCGGCTATTGACCCGAAGCACGTCGGTTCACCGTCCGGGGAGGATCCGCCACCACATCGCTATCTTTTCCAATGCTATCTTTATCAATATCACCTTATTCATTTCGTTCAAGACCTTATTGATTTCGTAAGTGGATATAATTAAATATCTATTAACTTCCTTTACTCATGCTCTTTATATCAAGCTCGATGAAATCAGTCGGTTGGAATCGACTAGGCAAGGGTGTATGCTCTGGCTCCCCATGCGACCTCTCCGGAAGATCTTCTCGTGGAGCAGATGGGACCCGTCCGATAAACATTTAGAACCCGAGGATGACGAGGATCCGGGTATGTCGATCTAACTTGTCGTCTAATATCAGACGTCTAATTTTGTATCGCTCTTCCTCAGACATCATCTCCGGGATAGGCCCGGGAAGCGCGAACTCGCTGGGTCTGACCAGTCGGCGCGACCCAGATGCATTGCCCCCACGCAACACGTTGGGAGCAATAAGCTGTACATTGTATCATGTTTTCAGCGCGTTCGGTCATGGGAACTGCGTCTTCGCCTTCAAGGCGGGGATCATGGCGGGTAATAAGCACTGTTGCTAGTTTATGAAGAAATCTGAATGTCTCATTCTCCACGGCAGGTCTCCTCGGATTGCCTGCTTATTTACCCCAGACAGCACAGTTTACAATCGGTAAGTTGATCCGTCATCTCGCCCAATTATTTCTCTCCTAAAAGCGTATATCGCGAAAAGATCATAGATACGTTTGGGCCATGTACGTTCTCTCCCCATCTACTCCTCGTTCGTGTTGCATTGACTGATGACTCTTTACAGAGTACTCGGGCAGACTACTTTAAGCAGGTTTCGAGGCGACACCGTCTTCGGGCTCATCGCACGGATTTCAAGTACTTTCTTTGGAGGACTGGTCGGCATGATAATGTGGTACGTCCGATCTATTTTGTTTTTGCGACACAACTCCCAGAGAAGTCTCACAAGATGTAGGTATATTTCGTCCGGGAACGGCGGAGGGAATCCCTACGGGCTCGCCGCGGTTGCTGCCGTTTGCTTCCCTTTCTTCTCTTTCGTCCGGATTTGCTACCCCGGACCCCCGATCAATGTCGTGTTCTTTTTCCTCACTTCGCAGTTGGTGATCGGATACTCGTGGCAAGATAATCATCTGCCGTCGTTTGCGATTTCTGGTGAGATATTATATACTAGCTTTTGATGCGAGAAGCGGCGTCGCTGACCTGTCCCGCGATAATCAGGAGCGGGATTTGAAGTAGCTTGGGTACGTTTTCTACGTTTTCTTCCCGTGTGAATGTAGGAATACGAACTTTCTGTAGAGACGCTTCACGCTGGTTACTGTGGGGGTGACGGTTGCATTGTGAGTAATTTTCAAAAACCTGAGAACGCCTCCTGAACATCAGTTTTCCAGCGTCTTCTCGTTTCTTCCACCTTCGACCACACTGCGACATTACCTCCGTACGACATATTCAACTACGGCAGGACAGATCGGGCAGCTTTACTGCGATATCGTCTCCTTTGCGTCTGTACGAGATAAAGTGAAGACGGAGGAGATCGTGGAAAACCTCGGGGCCGTGCGTATGAAGTTGAATAGGACGGTAGCGCTTAGGAGGAATGTTGCATATGAGGTTCGCTCACTTCATGCATATCCTGTCTTCGCGACTTCTCTAACTGTTTGCCGAAGTTCTCTCTGCAGGGAAAGTGGCCAGCTGATAGGTATAAACGTGTGCTCGAAATACAAATGTACGGTTTTCTTAGCAGTTACTTTTAACTCAAAGAAAGTACTGATACGAGAAATTCGACAGGGAAATCGCATACCTGCTCTCGCACCTAAGATCAGTCGAGGAACATCTCGAGCCTGAGTGGGCCCGAGCCTTCCTTCGCCGAACGAGGTTCATGGAGTCGGACTTCCAAGGAGATATCCTTTCTGTAATTTGTGCGTATTTTTCTTCCTCTCCTTCTCGTCATTTCGTCTTTCGCTCACGGGAACGAGTAGGTATGATATCCATCGCGCTACGCACGGGCACGTCACTCCCTCAGATTACGCCCTGCCCGCTGTTGGATCGTTTCGTCGCATCCCACGATGACCTCGACGACTACGATCTCCCGCGGTCGTTGACGATCGATATACTGGAGAACGAGCAGTACCTGTATGTTCACTGAAGTCTAATTCCGTTGCTGTAATATGAAGAACTAACTTAACCCGTACTTTCTACAGGTACTTCAGTGTCGGGGTAGCGACGGCGTTCGGGATAGTCACCCGACTTGACAGGCTCATGCTCGCGGTGAAAGAGCTTGTCGGCGAGCAGTACCATATACACGGCGTACTCAATCTGTCGCTGAAAAAGACGACGGAGAGGATGTACTTTTGATGATATCCCGTTCTCGCGCATATGGTATATGCGCAAACAAAATTATACTAAGCAACGGTTTACTATTTAGACGTATGTGGAATTAGCTTATGGATTTTTTAGGGAGGGGCGAGGAGTATATCGTTCGATTTGTTGTTGTTTTTTGTATGATCTTATTTGGATTTTGTTGTCTGTAATAACTGGGATAGAATAATACATAAGATTAAAACGAAACAAATAAGGTTTTATTCCCGTTGCTCGTATTCCGCATAAACTATGTGTCATTGTACGAGCACAGCACATGTGCAGATCATACATACAAGTGCCAACGCGATGACGGCACCTTCTGTGAGCGGAAACAAATTTAATGAGGTGAGATCATGAAGCAATCATTGGCGGGTTCTAGGTACACCGCCCTAAGTTTTAGACCTAATTACTTAACACACCACGACCCAGGCTAGGCAAGCCGATTCATGACGAATATTGAGCTGAGGTTTTCAGTATTATACAATTATAAGTAGAATAATCTATAGCATACATTACAGCACCACCTCACTTCCGCGCCAGGGCACGAACCTTGCTCTTCACCGCCATGTCGATGCCCGAACCACGTCCCTTGAGCTTGCCAAAGACGACAACCTTACCCTGCTGGCCTGCACGGCCCGAGCGCCCAGCGCGATGCAGGAAATCGATCATGTTGCGCGGCGAGTCGACGATGAACACGTGCTGCACCGACGACGCGAAGTCAAGCCCGCGCGAGAGCAACGACGTCGTGATCAGCACACGGGGCACGTCCTCCGCGTCGCTCCCCTCCTGTGCTTCCGTGCCCTTCACGAAGCCCGCGAGGTGGCGGTTCGAGCCGTGCAAACGCGAGGCGCCGGTGCTCGTGAGTGCGACGTTCGGGATGCCCTTCGTGGTGAGGTGGGCGCCAAGCGCGTCTGCGGAGTTCGAGCGGTTGCAGAATACGAGAACGCGCGAGCGCCTGAGGCGGCCCGTGGCTGGGTCAGGGCCGCGCAAAGCGTCTTCGGCCCAGACGCGGCGCAGGCGCCGCTCGATGTCTGCAAAGCGATTCCCGCCTGTCCAGCCGACGTGTTCTGTGTGCAGCGTTGCGGGGAGGTGGTGGAGATGTGGTGAAGCAAGTCGAGTGAGAGTAGGGTGGTGTGTCGTGAGGTAAGAAGAAAGGGATGCTGGGATGGTGGCGGAGGTGAGAACGAGGTGGAAGGGGTAGTCGATGGTTTGAGCAGATGCAGGGATGGGGTGACCCCGGGCAGCACTGATGTCGGCGAGAAGAGTTAGGGTTGTTTCCCTGAAATCAGGATCTAGGAAAGCTATTAGTATACGTTACAATCAGAAACATTGAGGGAGAACTCACCAAAAAGAATGTCCGCTTCGTCAACAACAACGCATTCTATCCTCTTCAATCCCATTTCCGGTTTCCCGGGCCTAAATATCCTACCCTCCCTCTCCCATTCCTCATTCACCACCTTATCCCAGCCCCATCCGCGCACCATTTCAAGTGCTTTTACGGGCGTGCTAACCAGCAAGTCCACAGGGCGTCCACCCGCCATCGTCTGCGGCTGCACCTCAATTTGACCTTGAACTCGAGCCACACTGCTCATCGTGTCGACAATATGCTTCATCTGTCGTGCAGTCCCGCCAGTTCCACGTGTGCCCGACGAGCTGGGAACGTTCGCACGCGACGCGCACAGGACGCGAAGCTTAGCGTGATGTACGAGCGCCTTCGCATGTGCTGACAGCTGGCGACTGAGTTCGTGGGTCGGTGCGAGGACAAGAGCGCGCGGGTTCACTGCCAGCCGAGAGGGCGGGTTCGTCGCAGAGACCTCTGTCTGTTTGAGAAGCTGGAGCAGGGGAAGCAAGTACGCAATCGATTTTCCAGAACCAGTCTCGGAAGCCAGGAGAAACTGTTTCCATTCTTTCGAATACAGAGATAGCGAGAAAAGGTGCTTCAGAGTAAGCGCTTGGATTGGGGTTGGTTTCGCATCCGGACCGAGCACGTCGCTCATTGACTGAGCAAATGCGGGCAGGAGAGGCGGAGACGTGAATGAATCCGGCAGCTGGTCAGGGATGGGCGGAATTTTACGGTCGAATTCCTCGTCGAGTAATGCTTCAACTGAAGCTTTTTGCTCTGCCATCACTACATGAGGTTCTGGTGACTACAGACATGTCAGGTGAGGAGGAAAAAGGATGCCGCAAAGGTGAACTCACCTTCTCATGCTCGTTGGAATCATCATCGTCGCTCCTCTTTTCGGGAGTAACAGCCTCATCTCTTTTCCTCGGTTTGAAAATAGGCGTCTTTTTCGCCACCTCGTATTTTCCAGTCGTCGCCTTGGGCTTAAGGTCTTTGACTAGACGCGTCCTTGAAGTGGATTCTAATACACAATTAGCTTTCTTTATATCACCGAGGGTAGCGTCCAAGCAGCACTCACTGAAATGTGGTCTAGACAAGCCTTTTGGGGCGCTCTTCGGGCCTCCACGCCCTTTCATAGGTTTTTGCTGTCTATACTTTCCCTTCGGAGTTGCCCCCGCCACAGCCGACGAATGAAAACCTGTTGCGCATTGCAGGCGCAGACGAGCGGTTAAGTTGCCAGATTTCGCAGAGAGAGACTCAAGCAATAGTCGTGGCAGCTGCAGAGGCATTCAAAACCAACCAGTCCAAAAATGCAAGTCGTGATAATGAACCTGACTTTTGTCGTCGCCGCGCACAGAATGGCAGTGAAGAAAATGGACGAAAATCATATTTCTTTTTCTCGACATGTGACGCACTTGTCACACTTCCCGACGCGCGCGCAGCCGCCGACCTCGACCTCCAACCGCCATGGCCGACGACGACAGCCCTCCACCGCCCCCAGCAGAGCCGTCTAATGCGCCACCAGAGACACCAGAACCGCCTACTGGTTCGCCGACTGATTTCTTGAAAGGCGTCGTCGGCAAACGGGTCATCGTGCGCCTTACGTCCGGAGTCGATTACCGCGGTACGGATCGAAAGCTTTTAGGGCCGACTGCTGGGACGAAGTCTGATTATCTGCCTTCTTATGCGATAGGTGTACTTTCTTGTCTTGATGGCTATATGAACATTGCGCTCGAGCAGACGGAAGAACATGTCAACGGGCGAGTAACGAACAGATATGGAGACGCGTTTATCAGAGGAAACAATGGTGCGTATTATACACTACAACTCGTGTTGTTTCATTGAATCGAGTAACTTCCTTTTGATTCAATAGTATTGTATATCTCGGCCGCAGAGGCACTTTGAGGCACGCTTTCCTACGTAATGGTTAGATTCCCTCGACTTTCTGACGCTCATCGCACAATCAAAATCACCATCGCATATGTATGGTCGGCCCCCTGATCCTCTCTTCAAATTTGGCTTGGAGGCACTTGGGTACGCTTGAGCGGCTCCTCCTTCTGTACTTTATTCAGATTATCGGGACTAGATTAGGCGTGTACACAACAGCTCGCTGCAATTAATATCTAGCTACTTCCTGCAGCGAATCGCAGGACTAGTTCTTGACCCACTGAATAGGTTTTACCCTGCTCGTCAGTTAGGGGTCATCGGACATGGTGCACAGCATCCCCAATGTCAACCAGTTATTATGTTGTCGTGGCTATGATTCCCAGAGAGGTCTGTCAAACAGTGCGTGACTTGAGGTCGACAACCCTGCGCGTCGTAAACCGGAGTTGCCCCTACCCTGTTGACATATGCCGGGGATTATGCAGGAACTCCCCCGGATTTTGCTGCAGGCGTGTTAAAAAATTGTCATAAGAATACATATAGAATACATCAGCCTTCAAAAACCCGGTCAATAAGGTGTAGCGGCGCAAACTAAGATGACTATATGCGAGGGAAAGTGAAGAGGTGAATCAATATCGAAAACATTAGTACATCAAAAGTGTCCGTGAATGTATGTGAAAGTACCCCACAACAAGATAAGTCCGAGCCCCCGAAAGGCAAAAGAATATCCAAGCCAGCCAACTCATAAACATAGTCTTAAACGCCAGACTTGATAATATCCGCCGCCTTCTCTGCAACCCCATACAGCGGGCTGCTCAAATGCGCGCTGACCTGCATAGGAAGCACGCTCGCGTCCACAACACGCAGGTTCGTAGTGTCATACACGCGGAGCGTCGCATCGACGACACCACCGAGGTCGCGGCGCATCAGCGCAGCGGTACCAATCGGGTGCGAGACAGCGAAAAACGTGTCCTCGATCCACCCGCGCCACGCGGCGTCGCTGCCGCCGTGGCCGTTGTCGTTCGGGACGGTGCCTGTGCCCGGGGTCGTCTCGCCGCTCGAGATCGAGTTGAACGCGGCGCCGTTAAGCACGTTGCGCGAAAGTCGCGAGCCTGCGGTTTGGATCGATAAATCGATGTCGGCGGCAAACCAGTTCACGATGACCTTGGGCTTCGTGAACACGCTGGTGCTTGTGATGGTGACGTTACCTCGGCTGAAGGGGAGGAGCTGCCACATAGTAATACCGAGGGCGCTGCAAAGCGGTATTCAGGATCACGAGCGGAGTACAGGAATAGGAAGCGTTGACTTACTCTGGATAGCCGGTGTCGAAGAAGACCTCAACGACGGGAACTGGAAGGTCTCATCAGTTTACACGTGTAGTTACAGACCAGATAGATTGGCGTACCATCGTCATTGACGATCAGACCTGCCTGGATCGCAAAAATCGTCTCGAGCGCAGAAGCGTTCAGACCATTCACAGCCTGATTCTGTGCCCACGTCGGGTACATCGCCATAATGTGGTCCGCAACTTGAGATGCAGTAACACTGCCGTTCGACCCCCCGCCCGTCGTAAAGAGCTCTTTCAACGACGGGTATGCAATGCAGTCCGAAGGTCCACTTCCGCCCGGGTTGAATGAGGACTTCGCAGAGTGCCCAAATACATTCATTGTCTGCTCCTGCAAATTACGCCCGACGGTCGGGAGATCGACCTTCGTCTGTATGCCAAGCGGAGTCAGGACAGAAGGGTCTCCAATTCCAGAAAGCTGGAGCAGCTGGGGCGAGCCGATCGCGCCCGCCGCGAGGATAACCTCCTTGCGCGCATTCGCAGTGAACGTAGAACCAGTGTTATCCGCGCTCATGAACTGTACGCCCGTCGCGGTGACGCTCGGTGCCGTGCCGGTGAGGAGAACCTTTGTGACCTGGTGGCCGACGAGCGTGAGCCAGCCGTGGCGGTCATTCTCCACGGGTGTGAGGTACGCGGTCGCAGACGAGGAGCGGTTGTCGCCGTCGTGCCAGTTGATCGTGTTTGGCGTGTAGCTCACGCAGTCAGCGTTCCCACCGTTGAGGTCGGCGCAAAGCGCGATGCCGGTTGCACTTTGTACTGCGTCGACGAACGCGGGTTGTTGCGGGCCGCCGTACATCGCGTCGGGGAAAGTCACTTGCACGGGACCGGAGGTACCGTGATACGAGCTGACGCTGTTTGCACCCTTGGCCTGTTGCTGACTATTGGGTGCGGAGAAAGTCTCGGCCTGAGGGGCGCAAGTGAGCTATTCTCTTCCTGTAAAATAACTAAGGGAAGTAAATCACCTTCTTCATGTAAGAAAACAACGAGTCGAAATTCCAGTTCATGTCCGCATCACTGGTCTCCAGAAGTTGCGAGATCGCATCGTATTGCGCCTTTGATCCACGCGTCCAAGCAGCACCGTTGATCGAAGTACTTCCACCGAGCGTCCTGCCACTAAGTGATTATAACAGTATTAGTCAATGTCATTGACAAGTAACAAAATCTCCTGAAACATACCCTTGAATCGTCTTGCCCTGGTCCGCCTTCCACTGCCAGACAAGACTAGTCCCAAAGGCGTCACCGTAATTGTATATGTCATAAACGTCCGGGTTATCGCGGTCGTCGTTGCCGGCCTCGACGAGAAGAATGGTCAACGAAGAGTTCTCCGCAAGGCGCGCAGCGACGGTTATACCCGCGAGTCCAGCGCCGACAACGATATAGTCGAACGTCTGGCCGCTCGCGGTACTAGGGTCGGACGTAACTCCCGACGACCGCTTGTGCAACGATGGGGAGGCAGCGGCCAGGAGAGGGAGGGCGAAGAAGAGCGCCCGAGCGAACATTGTAACGGAGGGTGGATGGGGTACGGTGAGCCGAACTTAGAGAGCACGCTGCCTCGTTTTGTAGGCCTCGCATCGCGCCGGGTGGGCGCCTCGACGGGCGCGGAAAGTCTCATGGAGGTGAGCGATCCCCGGAGGAATGACGAAAGCCTATTCCGTCTTGGCGTGTTTCCGTGGTGGGGACGTCGAGCGGCGGCGGATCCCCGAGACGATCCGGCGTCGGACGTCTTTAAGGGTCTGATTACGACCAGTACCGCCTTTCGCGTCGGCTGATAGCGTTCCCACTGATGGGAGAGCATGCTGCATGGCAGAGCCGAAGGAACAGTCGTAAGTTACTGGGACCGAGTGTGGCCATTGGTACCCGTTGATCTAGGAGTCGGAGTCGGTAAGTGCATTTCATGTGAAACAAGCAGGATTCGGAGCTTCTCAAGACACGGTCTGCACTGCCCGCGTTCAAAGTCGCGAAAAAAAAACACTCACCCGAGGTCCCTCATGCTCGCCATGAACCCGAAGCGCGAAGCTGTAAAGCTCGAGCACCGTCAGACGTGCGGCCGTATCCTCAATTACGCAGTCACAGAAGAGCCCAGTGTTCGCCCTTTGGTAAGTAGCTAACACGAAGAGCTTGAAGTGACCCGACTCCCAATGGATTCGCCGACTCATACGGATCGCGCAGGACATAAACTGACCGAGGTCATCGCGGTATTATAGCTACATTGAAAATCAGATAAAGCAGAAGAGACGATGATGATCGCGAGTGCCAGAACGCGAGCTATGTGCGCGAGGTCGATCAGGCTTTCGGGCATAGGCTTTTGGCTCGCCCATGGATAATCTGTCTATCCGTTGCGTAAGCGTACCTCTTCAGGGCAACTTGGTTCCGAGCTTTTTTCACCCGTTCTTTCATGGCCGAGCTGTCCTTACTCGGGAGTGGGAAGACGTACATTTGAGAAAGCGTACTAATAAACGATTTCCCTCAAAGCCCTCGATTTTGAGCCTACTTGTTTCCTGGAAATTTTAACTGCTCCTGTGTTGGCGATAAATATTTCAACTTGGCCTCTCTCCATGTTGCCATCAATAGCGGGGACGAGTGGCGCTGTCTCATTTCCCCAGACTTGCTGTGCACGCCATACTCTACAGTAGCAATTTTAATGCCGTGCCATGCGCGCTGCATTAGCTGCTTGTATCTGTGCCCTCGCCCAACTGGCCCGGAAAGCTGTGCGTTCATTTCTGCAAAAATGTAATCTAAGTCTCGAATCTTCTGGAGTGCATATGGGAGATTCGACGTGAGGTATTGCGCAAATAATAGTTGGATTTCTATCTCCATGGCCAGTGGCTTAATGCTGGTACCTGATTTTCAGTTATTCTGACCGATTATAATCATTATTTATCTGAGATTACATGTACACTGATGGTGAAGCGGTTATCATGCTTGCCTTCCAAGCAAGCGGCAGGGGTTCGACTCCCCTTCAGTGTATCTTTTGCTTTTGTTCTTTCACGCTCTTTTCTCATTTCAATCTCAATTACGGCTTCACCTCGCTTTGATATGATCAATTTAATCATGATATATTGCGGTAGGAATGGTATGATAGATCGCAAAATGTTCGTCACTAGTAGTGCAGGTAGAGACTCAAATACTTCGATGGTTTCCATAAAGAGGGTCTTCAGGATTTCGGTTGTCACTCCCCAGTTTTCCCGAGGGCTCGAAGAGCTGTGATAAACCGCCTACGACGACCAGAGCGGTCTACAGCCCTTCTTCGTGCGTCCACATTCCCTGCGGTTTCTTTCCTCTTTTTTTGAAATTTGCCAATTTACAAACAGGACGGCGCCGGCGCGCAATGAACCGATTAACGCTGTACAGATGGCTGGGCGTCCAGGAATCATTCGACGCGGAAGCCACCTTTGTCACATCTCCCATCCTATCGCCCCTCGCTCTTGCCGTCGTTCGCCTCACACTCGCTTTCTACACGTTCTTCACATTGGTTTTTGATCTGGTATGGTACGGGGTTAGGCTGCATGCCGCAGATACGTAAGTCGATCTTTCAGCATGATCGGGCCACCGCTGCGGCAGCTATAAATTCACGCCAACAGGTTCTTCTCCTACTTCACTTTGCTTTCGTACATCGGACTATGCGCATACCTCTTCGCTTCGGGCGTGCAAACGCTCACGTACGCATTGAGTCGGGGGAGGAAATACCCGCTGCGGGAATCGTGGCCTCGCTTCCTCCAATTCTTGCACGTCCTTCTCTTCTCGACCATTACTACGTTCCGTGCGTCTCGCGTGCCTTTCTCTTCTTTCTTTCGCGTTTCGCGATTGACAGCGTGCGGCAGCTATCATCGTTACCATCGTTTATTGGGCTGCATTGCATCCGGGTAATCCGTTCACGGACAGATATCAGGGTGCGTCGGCTTCTTTGCGACCCCCCCTTACCGCCTTTTCTTACGAAGATCCCTGTATGCTTCAGTATGGGCAAATACATCCATACACGCTCTCAACACCGTCTTCGCGTTCTTCGAGATGCTCTGCACGCATGCGGGTCCGGCGCCGTGGACGCACATTCCATTCCTCGTCGTGCTTCTCGCCTGCTACCTCGGCGTGGCGTACATTACGCACGCGACGCAAGGATTCTACAGTGCGCCGCGTTCTGTCGTGCTTTACGTGAACGTTACACTGACGCTCTCGTCGTAGCTTACTCGTTTCTCGATCCGAAGAAGGAAGGGCCGGCGCTTGCCGGGTGGATCATCGGAATCGCCGCTGCCGCCGTGGTCGTCTTCACGATCACGCGCACCCTCTGCGTCCTGCGCAGGCGTCTTGTCCGCGGGCGGGGTGCCGGTGATGCGGTGAGTGTGCACGTCGAGGCTATTGACGAGTGGGAGACCGTCGACATCGAGCGCCCTTCCCCGGGACGTATGACTCAGGACACTGGGACTTCCAATGAGACCGAGACTGAGAAGACACATACAAAGACAGAACGAGACGCCATATGAAGTGGCCCCAGTACGCACTGTCCGCGACCTTTTTCTTTCTTTCCTTCAACTCTTTTCTCGTTCATATGTTTTTACACCGGATTTTTTTCCCCTGCGGATTTCTCTTTTTCCCCCCCGCACACCGTCACTACATCATCAATCTTGGAAGGATACCATACAGTCTGATTACTGTTGCAACTTACATGTTGTGCCACTCGTTGCTCTGATATCGATTTGATTCGTCTTTTTTTTGGCGCAACGTGTTCCAGCTACGTCTCATTGAGGGCGAAGCTATTCGCTAGCCCACTCATTGTAAACCTACTCACGGGCCATCATGCACCACAGAGAATGTATAAACTGAACCGGCATAAACACGCGGGACTAAGAGCGGCTAACAAGTAAACGCATCAAAAGATGAGCATATCCAAGACGGAGTGGGGCAGTCCTCAGTTCCCAAACGGAGAAGCGAGTTAGAGCCGCATCATAACTTGGGCAAGCTGCGGAACTTCGCAGACTGCTTCTTCCGGAAGGCTGAGAGCGCGTCCTTGATGTCCTGTAACGAAGTAAAAAAAAGGAAGCAGTTATGAGCGTAGAACGAACAAAGAACGGCATTTCTGCATACAGCAGTTTGCAAAGCGAAGGCATTCCACGATGCCGTATAGTCAAGGTTCTCTGCGACGCTTCTCATAGTCGTAAGCATCTCTCACAAGAACCCATGTGACGAAAGCCTACTACGTAGCCAACTTACGTGTGGTCCTGAGCGTGCACGAGCAGCCGCTTTGTCCCCGCGACCGCGACGGGCGACTTCTGAGCAATCAGCTGTGCAGTCTCGAGCGCAGCTCGGACAACTTCCGTGCGGCTGCCTTGTACGACGCGCGAGAGGAAACCGAGCGCGCGCGCCTCGTCGGCGCCGAACGTGCGCGCGGTGAGGGCAAGCTCACGCACGAGCGAGGTGTTTCCAGCGATCTTCGGGAGCCGTGCAAGCGTGCCGATGTCCGCAGCGAGCGCGATGTCGACTTCCTGGGGATTCGAGAGTAAGCTGACGAGACGAATGTCGGACGGACGCACCATTCACTTACCTTGATGGAAAAGACGGCGTCGGAAGCTGCGTAACGCACATCGCAAGCGCAGGCTATGTCTACGCCTAGCCCATACGACACCCCATGCACGGCTGCGATTACTGGCTGCCGGCAGCGCTCAATGGAGGAGATGGCAGCCTGGAATTTGAGGATGTGCTCTCGCAGCGTAAACGCCGTACGCGCCGGGTCGTCTGAGCCGCCTTGGAGCGCCGCCGTATCATTTACTGATGATAATAAACTAGATTAGACGAAACTAATATTGTGCATTAATGAAGCGGCTTACAGTCCAGTCCTGCCGTGAAGAACTTGGGTATCGCAGAGGCAAGGACTACAGCTCGAACGTCGCCATCTTCGCTGATGGCATCGAATACTTGGCCGAGCTCTGTCCAAAATCTGGAAGGTGGATGGAATCCTTTGGATTATTATACATTTAGAGATTTCAGAATAAATCACGTTTCGTTAAACGCGTTCACAGGGTCCCTGTAAATCAAAGAGTTCAAGGAAGGCTGCCCACGAAAAGCCGTGATCTGAGCAACGCTCCTTACCTTTGAAGTTCGACTAGTGTAACGTGTGTTGAGGGGCTGGAGATTTTAATAAACGGTGTGCTGCGATATTCAGCCATTTGTGCATGAGGAAGAGAAAGAGCACCGTGCCGGAAACGGAATTAGATTTCTTGGCTGTTTAACACATGATAATGAACCGCTTCAGGCCAAAATACCCGGAAGAACCCGTTCTTGACGCCGCGCATGTTTATGCGAGTAAGCTCGGCGATGTAGTCACCAAGCGCTCTTACTGCGACCAGGGACCCCCCGACCTCTAAGCCCCTATAACTACAGGAGACGGAACGTATTCGAATACTTAAGAGGGTAGCCGACATGACCAGCTCAAAATCTGACTTCAAAGGGACGAAGGTTGTCGAGTCGTCTGCTGTCTTCAAGCCGGACATCTTCAAAGGACGCGTCCTGTTCTGCACAGGCGGAGGGTCAGGGATATGTCGTACCATGACTGAGGCAGTCGTAAGTTCAGACACAGTGCTGTGTGTGCTTCAGCTGTTGACTGAGGTGCCTATGGTAGATGCGACACGGCGCAGATGCTGTGATTGTCGGGAGGAAGTTCGTGCCGTTCATTTCCTGCGGCGTGTCTGGCGTGCTAACTCACCATCATTCAGTGCGGAGAGGATTGCGAAAACGGCGGAGGAGCTTTCGAAGCTGACCGGGCGGCGTTGCGTCCCTGCTCAGGCCGACGTTCGCCAGCCCGCCCAGCTGAAAGACGCGGTGGAGAAGACCATTTCCACGTTCGGCCAGATAGACTTTGTGATTTGTGGTACGCAAGGACTTGTCATGCGCGTAATTTGACATTTCTTTGATTTCGCCGTCATTCCATGCTGTTTAGGTGCTGCAGGGAATTTCCTTGCGCCAATATCTGGACTGTCTGAGAACGCATTCAAGACTGTCATCGAAATTGACACGGTAGCTCTCCTCCACGTCTGCCTTGTATTTTTCTGATCCAGACTTCTCAAACTAGCTCGGGACATATAACACAATTAAAGCTACCATCCCGCATATTCGCGCATCCAAAGGATCATATATTCACGTCAGCGCAACGCTCCATTACCGCGGTACGTACATTTTTTGACTGTGTCTGCAGCTCTTTCCCCAAGAAGTCTTATGACATCGATACGCACATAGGCACGCCATACCAAGCGCACGTCTCCGCTGCAAAGGCCGGTGTAGACGCACTTTCTGCGGTTCTCGCCGTCGAGGAGGGTCCGTGGGGCGTACGTTCAAACGTCATTGCGCCGGGTCCTATTAGCGGAACAGAAGGAATGGACAGGCTCTCCGCGAAGAACACATCTTCCTCTGTTGTCGAGTCTGCAGCCACGGCCGGATATCACCTGCCCGTGGGCCGGCTGGGCGACAAGCACGACATCGCGAATGCGGCGGTGTACCTGTTCAGCGATGCAGCGAGCTTCGTGTCTGGTATCGTGCTCGTTGTCGATGGCGCGAGTGAGCATATCCGTGGGATGCAGCTGCCGTATCCGCAGAGCGTGCTGGACCCGGCGGCGATCAAGGCGATGATCAAGGCGCGGCTCTGATAATTGGCCTTGTAGATCATAAATTGGAAAACAGAGTCATGGGCGCTGCTGTGTCTATTTTCTCACCAGACAAGCTTGTAAAATGTTTCGTTCCCCGGCTGTTCGTGAACTCTTCAAACCTGCCTACCATTTCCTTGACAAAATGGATCTCAACGCCAGCGCCCCTCCGCAGTTGATGTTATTGACTTGGCGACAGACGCGCGCTGTCAGATCAGACAATACTACTTAAGACAGCACTAATTCCAGAAGTGGATTAATATCTATAATGATGTTTCTGGACTGCGGAAGCAGACCATTGCGAACAGTAATTAATGTCGATGCCATATGCATCCTCATATAAGCGCCTAGGCTGTGTCTAGCTGCCATAGCATTTGCCCACGCTCTGCACAGCGCTGCTGATTTTATGCCTCCCCTAGCTTGTTTTCCTAGTACTGGTACCATGGCTATACCGATCGGCCAGCTTTTCCTGCGACCAGCGTTTACGAAACGCTCGAAGACGACAAAAGATATACTGGACGCGTTGGTTGCCGCCATCAAAGCGTTTCCGGGCAGCACGGTTTGTGGATTCCTTTTTTTCCAGCCGGTCACCTGATTCCGGTTTCTGAACGTGAAAGTCTTGCTTAATGACGACTCGGATATAGGTTGAATGGACCCATGTACACCTACGGTGTTTTCAACTCGCGAGCGTGATAAAGAGGGACAGCCACTCCAAGCTGTTGGCTGGCTGGACCGCCCTGCGCATTGAAGTCCTAGATGCCGTGAGGAATAAGGGGAAATGCGTCATGAACCTCGTAGGCTCGGAGGCTGATGCCTTTCTCTCACTTATGCAAATGGTCTGCAGGCCCGCTTCAATCTTCTCTCCTATCATCGGCACTTACCGTTTCGCATACATGAACAGCTTCTCGACGTTTGTACGGACGCAAGTCCTGAGATGCCGATATTCCTGGACACAATGATCGCACTGGCCACGAAGACGGGCACGATCCCCAGAGTGCTCTTCATTGATTCACCGACGGGCAGGAGCAAGCATCCTGTCGGTGCGGGTGGGTTCGGCGATGTCTGGAGAGCAAACTGGAAGGGAAAGCCCGTCGCGCTCAAGTCGGTCCGGCATAGTCTCTTGCTGGCGGACAAGGACAAGATGTTTAGGGTGCACACTGCCGCAGTATTCCCACTGTCCTTGGCTTCACTCACTGACAGCTTGAAGATAGAACTTACTGCGCGAAGTCCTTCTGTGGAGACAACTTCGTCATCCGCACCTCCTACAACTTATTGGAGTCCATAACGATAAAGGGCTGTCGATGCTCCCACTCATAGTGTCCGAATGGATGGAGTCTGGGAACGTCCTTCAGTATATGAACGGACAGAAAAATCCAGCTTCTAAAGAATATCTGGTAGCCTTCTAACGTTCTAGCCCGTTTGTAAATTATTAAATCTCTAAATCCCCTTTCGCAGCTGTCTCAGGTTGCGTCGGCGCTAGACTATTTGCATACTCGCGAACCTCCGGTCATTCACCAGGACCTTCGATGCGTAAGTTGGCTATATATGCACGCACAAGCGTCCAAGCTTGAATTTTAATCCGTTCAATGGCGTGACCTAAATGCCGTTATATGTATAGTCCAATATCCTGATAGACGGGGAGTGTAGGGCGCTCCTTAGTGACTTCGGCCTCTCCCGCCTAGACAGCGACTACTTTCACTCCCTAACATCCGCTCTGGAAGATGGGAATGTCCGGTGGCGTGCGCCGGAGCTGCTCTTCCCGAGGGCGGACGGGCGACCCTTACCGACACGCAAAAGTGACATATGGTCCTTCGGTATGCTCATGCTCGAGCTGTTCACGGAAAGAGCCCCGTTCACAAACATCGCGTGTGACGCCGCCGTGATCATCGACCTCTACCACGGGAAGAAGCCCGAACGCCCAGAATCGGACGGGCCCTTTGTGAAGACGCGAGGTGGAGTTAATGATAGACTGTGGTCGATAATCGAGAAGTGCTGGGCGGACGACCCGGAGGACAGGCCGTCGGCGTCACTGCTTGCGTTTGCTCTTAAGACTGACTTGGAGGTGATGCGACAGGGGCTGCGGCAGAGCCGGTTGACTGTTTCTACTTTTTCCGCTGGTGCTAGTTCCGTCAGCATTCAGTTGAGGTGCGTGAATCTTGGTGTCTATCCAATAAATAGATGTTTGCTGAATCCTGTACCTTAGTGCTGAGTTGTCCGTCCACTTTGAAGAATCGCGTTCCTGGGCCAGGAGATTGTCAGGGGAACTAGGGTCCATCCAGTGTCAGTTTATGGTACGTACTAAATAGTGTAAAAGGTTAAGTGGCAGATCGAGAATTTACATACTTGTCACTACAGGATATCCCTCAAGCCCACTTCGACGCTATATTTGGATCCCAGCCGAATATTGTGGCCATGCTCGAGGGCCTTCATAATGTCAATATCAGTTTCATCACTGATACCGCGGGTTCCCACAGACTAACGATTACGGGAATCATGGAAGGGACTCAAAACGCTCAGAAGGAAATGACGAAGGTGAGTGGAATCGAAACTTTCTCAGTGCTGGCAATTTTAAAGGCCGCACTACTAGCTTGTGGAGTTCTATAAAAGGTTCGGACACGTCCTTAAGAAAGAAGAATAGGCATCGCGACGGATCTAAATGTTCTTTGTAATTTGTAACTCATGCATTCATTTCGTGCATTCACTTTCATTCAATGTATTTTATTTTGAGAATGCAACTTTCAGTGTCATAATGATGTATTGAATGCTGATTTTGTTCGGGGTCACCGGTCCCGCCGGTGGCTATTCGCGTCTCGGATCCGCGGGCGTCGTACCGCGTTTTTGTACGTCAGCCAGTTTCCGTGAACAATCGCACAAAGTCGCTGCTGGCCACCGTCCCGTATCGATTGCGTGCGGGTGTGGAGTGCAAACATACACCGACATCTGTGACCTGGCAGTCCCATCATTCCCATATATTCCACTCTCCCTGATATTCTAAGGGTTATGTCACTAAGCGGCTTTCCAAGAAGTTTCGGTGCGCATAGAGCGCTCCTTCGGGCTGATCACAGGTCGGGCGCGTGACGGGTTTGTACGGCACATGGGTTTTCGCTTGATCTGTTTGCAGCATTTCATCACCTCCGCCTTAAGCGGTGTTAGCCGCGTGCATGTCATAAAAATAAAAAAATGTATAAAGCGGGGCTGGGCGCAGCGTTTGCTGAGGCTACAGCGTATCCGTACGTGTTGACGTGTCGCTCCCTCTAGCTCTTCAGCCCGTTTCAGCCAATATCAGGAGACGCGGCGCTATGGTGTTACCCATAGCATTCGCAGCGCTCCTTGTGCTATCCGGCCTTACGGATGGTGTCAATGGCTTCCAAATCGATACGGTCAAGGACAGCGTGCATTCCACACTGACAGAAGCGGCAAGCCTGGACGCCACTAGCTATTCGTTGAATGTGTCGAGCTGCCCGGGTAGGAGTCGAAAGTTTTGATTCGACTTATCTTCCCCCTTCCGCTGATCTTCTGCGTGTAGGCTATACCCTCGGCTCTTTACAAAACACAGCTGCAGGACTGACTGCGCAGTTGAGTCTCGCTGGCCCAGCATGCAATGCCTTTAGCAGTGACATCGCCAACCTCACCATTGAGGTGACGTACGAAACGCAGTCCAGGTATGCATTCAGTCGGTTCCGGTCTCGCGAGTCCATTCGCCGTCTCGGCTAATACTGTATAAACGCAGACTGCATGTCAATATCTTCGACACTGCGAACCAGCAGTTCCGGGTGCCTGAGTCCGTCGTGTCTCGTCCTGCCCCATCTTCGACCAAGGGCCTTCTGGAAAAATCAGACCTTCAGTTCAACTATAACCCTTCCCCCTTCGAGTTCTGGATCACGCGCCGCTCGGAACCAGACGGCGTGCCTCTATTCGATACGCGGAAGTCTTCTCTTCCTCAGACTCCGATTCCACCGGTTATAGCAGGAGACAATAGCACGGCGCTGGATAGCTTCGGGCTTGTTTTTGAGGAACAGTATCTTCAGGTGGGCGTTTGTCTGTCGGTTTGAATGGAACTTCGGCGTTACTGATACGGATCTGACTTCAGTTAACCTCAGCACTGCCACTCGGCGCAAATGTCTATGGACTTGGTGAAGTTGTTGCCAGCAGCGGCTTCAGACGCGATGTTGGAACAGATGGAGGTGTTGGAACTGTGCAAACGTTGTGGGCGCGCGATGTTGCAGATCCAATCGACGCAAATATGTACGTCACGTGATCGCGATTCCATTTACTTTTATTTTATTGAACGCGCCTTAATCTCAATCGTTCTCTTTATTTCATTTCTCGCGGTGCAGGTATGGCTCGCATCCGATATACATGGAGCATAGGTACAATTCGACGACGAACAGCTCGCAGACGCATGGTGTCTTCCTTATGAGGCGAGTTGCTTTCACCTACACTTGAAGCGATATTTCTAACTCGGCTTGAAACGACTCTAGCTCGTCGGGGATGGACATTCTCCTCCTCACTCCCCCTAACTCGGATGTATCTCTCGTGCAGTACCGTATGATTGGTGGAGTTATGGACCTCTACTTCTTCTCCGGGCCGACCCCGCAGACTGTTGTCGAACAGTACGGCGCGGTTACCGGACTCCCGACGTGGCAGCCGTACTGGGGTTTCGGATTCCACCTGTGCAGGTGTGCATTATTCCACTTTTTTGAAGGATTATTACATTACCGGTGGATGTATCTGATGCGTTTTCGCAGATGGGGTTATACAAACGTGAGCGTGACGATGGAACAGGTACAGAATATGCGCAATGCCAACATCCCGCTCGAAGGTGAGTATTACCCTGTGGGAGGAAGATAGTATATCGCTCGATACTAACCAAGTTCAATGTCAGTGATGTGGAATGACATAGATTTGTACCACGCTTTCCGCGACTTCACGACCGATCCAGTTAGCTTCCCTGGTGAGGACATGCGGGCTTTCATACAGCAATTGGTGAGTCCCTTTTTGTACAACTTCCAAGTGACACTAATCCGACTGGAAATACTAGACTGCGAACAATCAACACTGTATGTCGACGACCATCTGCTTCGTTGCCGTAATGCTTTTGACCCGCTAATAAAGAACATTGCGTTCAGACATACCGATCGTCGACGCTGCAATTGCCATGCTGGTGAACTCGACGGATGTAGTGAGTGCACTCGATTCTAAACAAACATTTGAGTACGTCTTAACGCGGCTTCTCAACAGTATGACCCCTACACTAAGGGTGCTGAGCAAAAAACATTCATATCTAACCCGGATGGGAGTGAGTATGTTGGACAAGTCTGGCCTGGTTACACAGTACGTATTACTTGTGGGAAATCTACGGTACATCCCCCTCACCGAAAGGCTACATGCAATTCTACATTTTTAGGTCTTCCCCGATTGGTTTGCGAAAAACACACAAAGTTGGTGGACTGAGGCGCTGCGTAACTGGTCCACAAGTGGCGGCGTCGAATTCTCTGGAATATGGCTCGATATGAATGAACCTAGCTCGTTCTGTGACGGATCATGGTACGCCGGGCGTGCTGTGTCAATTACGCTCCGACCGAGCTGATTTTGTTCGTGATTGTCGAACATTTTATGCAATCAGTGGCTCCAGCGCAGACATCACTAACACAAGTACTCCATTTATCCTACCTGGTCGGCCCGGAAATCTCGTTACTGGTTACCCCGAGGAGTGGGTCGTCTATATTCTTGTCTGGAGAGCTGCAACTTATCCCTTTTCATTGCGTTATTTGGTCACATAGGTATAATGCATCTGCTTCTGGTCCGAGTGGCAACATCACAAAGAACGGATCCCTTACCTTAAACGTAAGGTCGGAAGCCACGAGCTCGCATACAGCTCCTGCGAAGCGCGGTCTCGGTGCTGTCAACGAAACTGGGGTCGATCTGAACGCCCCGGCATATGCGATACACAACGGTCAGTGCCTTACCAACCCCACCTTTCGACTTCCGTGCCATTGCCACAGTTCTCAGGCGAGGCCGGAACGCGCCCCCTATGTTCTTAGGACTGATTCGGACTTGCATTCACAGGCGCAGGAGCGCTTTCTGTCAATACAGTGGCTACGAACGCAACGAACGAGCCGGGATACGCGGAACTCGACACGCACAACCTTTTCGGATTGATGGAGGAGCGCACGACGCACTTGGCCTTGCAGGATATCATGCCGGGAAAACGTCCGTTCTTGATCGGCCGCTCGACCTTCCCATCATCGGGGAAGTGGACCGGACATTGGGTGAGCATGGTCTTCCCTCCACTTATATTCCGCATTAGGGTCTTCGATGCGTTGCATATCATGATTATTATCGAAAGGGGCATTTTTGCAAATGGATTGGACGCTGACGCATTGGTCCTTCTTGCTTGCAGCTGGGTGATAATTTCAGTTTGTGGGAGTACATGTACCACAGCATCCAAGGAATACTTCAGTTCCAGCTCTTCCAGATTCCGATGGTGGGCGCGGACACGTGTGGGTTTAGTAAGTCAGGGCAACTACCCCTCTGATTCTCCGTCCCCCTGCTAGTGTGCTGAGTTCGAATTGGTTTAATCCAAAGATGATAATACCGATGAGGAGTTGTGCAATCGGTGGATGCAGCTCTCGGCATTCGCGCCGTTTTACCGCAATCACAATACGTTGGGCGCCCTTTCGCAGGAGCCATACCGGTGGGACAGCGTGGCGAATGCGTCAAGGACAGCGATCGCAGTTCGCTACTCATTACTCCCGTATTGGGTCGGTACTTTAATTTAAACCAGATCGGTTCGCGTGCATGACCAGTTTTTTTCTAATACTGTGATGATTGGAACAGTACACCTTGTTCGCGAACGCCTCAACGCATGGCACACCCCCTGTCCGTGCACTTTTCTGGGAGTTCACTGATGAACCCGAGCTGTTCAGTGTCGACCGGCAGTTCATGATAGGCCGGGATGTCCTTGTCACTCCCGTCCTGACACCGAGTGTATCCACTGTCGATGGTAAGTACCCCCTATCGGCCCCTAATTAGCTGTCGATTATGATCAACCGCTTACAAACGAACGGGAAAATGTAGGCATTTTCCCGGGTCGAGGACTCGTGACCTGGCGGGACTGGTACACGCACGATGTTGTCAATGCCTCGATCAGCACGAACACGACGCTTGATGCACCACTGGGCCACATTAACGTACATGTACGCGACGGTGCCGTACTCCTCCTGCACGGTCAACCGGCATACACAACTACAGAGACCCGGAATGGTCCGTACTCGCTACTGGTCACTCTGTCCGGATCCACGGACAAAGAAGCCAGCGCGTCTGGGACGGCGTACGTGGACGACGGAGAGTCCTACCCTCCGGGACCGAGCAAGACCCTAAATTTCAGCGCGCGGACCGGCCAGGTGACAGTGGAACCCAAGGGGTTGTTCGAGATTGCGCAGAAGCTGGAACAGGTGACTGTGCTTGGCGTGAAGAAACCTTCGCAGGTTGCTCTGCAAGGGTTGAGAGTTACGGATTGGGAGTACTTCGAAGGACAGGAGAAGCTTGTCGTATCGGGCATAAAAGCTGATTTGAACTTGCCGGTCAGTTTGACTTGGAAATAAACTTTGATTAGGTAGGGATATTGGAGGTGTAGATGCAGTTTATGGTAGTTTTTTGTGCAGAAAAAGCAAAGACCCACATCATCCGAAGGGAATAACTAAGTTGACCTTCCAGCGGACTAGCGGAGCTAAGGAAACTCAATATCCTTGACTACATGTCCACAATCATGCTGGTACTTAGATACAGTACGTTGCGCGGGTGCAGGACTAAAAAAAAACCAGAGGCTGACGGAAAAGGAAAGGCATGTTTCCGGGAAGACCCGGGGCAGTTTTTGCTGTTAGCGTGACGCGCTGTTAGCCACGCACTCACCTGCAACCTGCCACCTCAGTCAACGACGACCACCAGCGCGTCGGGTATCGACGATGGCGGCCAAGAGCAAAGCCAGGTAGGCATAGTGCATCTTTTCGCCCGTCTGCCCACGCCTGAATGGTATCTACAGGACAATGATTGTCAGGCTCGTCTCGACAGCACAGACAGGCTAC
>JAKOPK010000233.1:0-41483 GCA_024195185.1 Coniferiporia weirii
ACAAAGCCACACATCCTAAATTTCCTTCCATCTCATCGTTATCCTCTCTAACTCAGACCAGCATGTCCAGAAGAAATAGTTTGTCGAGGCCGCCGGTGGTGATGACCATAGCTGGGTCAGATTCGAGCGGCGGTGCTGGAATTCAGGTGTGCATTTCTTCACGCCCTGTGGCGGCCGTGACGCCACCTACCGCGAACTCAAGACTTCCTTCAGGCAGACCTCAAGACATTCACTGCGCTACAATGTTATGGAACGAGCACAATCACCGCTCTGACGGCTCAAAGCACCACTGGTGTCGATGCGGTGTATCCTACTCCTCCGGAATTCATCAAACAACAGGTTCGAACCTTTCGGACTCCGGTTTTCCAGTGTCCTGGGTGTATGCGTGTCTAACCTCGTATTCCTAGCTCGACTCTGTCCTCAATGACATGGATATCGCAGCATTCAAGACTGGCATGCTCTATGACGCCTCAAACACGCACGCGATCGCGTCGGGTCTTAAAGCTTTCTACCACGAGAGGAGACAACCGCCTATTGTGATAGATCCCGTCTGCGTCTCGACCTCCGGCCACTCGCTATTGGAAACCGATGCAGTAAAGGTCATGATAGAGGAGCTTTTCCCCCTAGCCACGTTGATTACGCCTAACAAGGCAGAGGCAGAGCTGTTGCTTTCGCACTGCTCGCCTTCATCTACTGAAAAGCAAGAGATAGGTTCGCTCAACGATGCACTCGAGGCTGCGCGCACATTGGGTACGCTCAGTGGGTGTGACGTTCTGCTGAAAGGCGGACACTTAACCGTTTACGCCCGCGAAATGGTCGCTCTTTCGAGGAGTGTAAGCAAGTCGAGCGACGTAAGTATTGCATGGGATGTTGCCGAACACCAAAACATGGAAATCCTGCGGACAAAAGCGTTGGACTCCGGTGCATCACTCGTCGTTGACGTGCTCTACGAGCGAGGCCCTGGGAAAAGCACCGTCTTTGCGCGTTCACGCATAGAGTCAACTAGTACGCACGGCACTGGTTGCACGCTCAGTGCAGCCATCGCTTGTTATCTTGCCCGTGGCTACCCAGGTTTGTGATGTACCTCACTTTCAGTGAACCGTCATTCGCTAACTTGCTGGCGGGGTTGCTGAACAGTCGTAGAAGCTGTAAGATCAGCTGCGGACTTCACGCATACCGGGATTCAAGCTGCCTACCCCCTTGGAAAGGGTAACGGCCCGCTCAACCATTTGCATTCCCTGATCTCCAGATCATTACCACTGTAAGTGTTCACTCTCCTTGGAGATGCGCCGGCGTATTCACGGAGCTTCCACCTTATTTAGTCCGACAAAAGTCGATCCGTACCCATTTACACGGACACTCATCCGTTCGAACGCGTCTGTGTGGAAGCAGTACGTCGAGCATCCCTTCGTCAAGCAACTCGGCGCGGGCACGCTCCGTCGCGAGTGCTTCCTACACTTTGTCAAGTCAGTGATTTTTTTCATACTACATTCTATGCGCGCCGGCTAGGCTTAAGTGGGTCCTTTGGCTGACATGACTAGGCAGGACTACCAGTACCTCAAGTATTACGCGCGTGCGTATGGGTACGTACTGAGCTCTTTATAATCCGCAAGGGCAACGTTTCTGACAGCGATATAGGCTACTCATTGCGAAGTCGCGCAGCTTCGTAGACGTCAAACCCGCGTCTGACACGATTCTAAATGTAATTCGGGAAGTATCGATGCACGCTTCTTATTGCGCATCGGAGCTGGGAATCAGCGAGTTGGAATTAGAAGCGACACCCGAGTCTCCCGCGACGACGGCGTACGGCGCGTCACTACTTGATGCAGGGCTACATGGTAAGTGCCGGTGCTGTCGCTATTTAAATTGGCTATTGGCGGCTATAAGCAAGAACTGATCTGGCTGTTGATATGACATGTCCTTGACTGAAGGCGATAGGACGAAGCTAGTCGTCACCCTCGCCGCTTGTCTGCTTGGGTATGGCGAAGTGGGTCTTTGGCTCAAGACCGAAGCGGAGATGCCAAACTCGTGGGTCAAGTGGGAGGGGAACCCCTATCTTAAGTGGATCGAGGACTACGCGGGTGCGCGCTACCAGAACGCCGTCGTGTCGGGTCTGGGTTCGTCCATACCTCCACTGGTTGGAGGGATAGCACTGACTCCAGAACGAATTTACCGATAGGCGTCCTTGAGCTTGCTGCGCAGGAGGACCCACCCTCACCGAGCCGACTTGAGGAATGGAAGGAAGTGTGGGGGAAATGCACTATGCTGGAGAAACAATTCTGGGATATGGCTATGGATTTATCGTAATAATAAGTGATATACAGTGAGTTATTAGTGCATGGGGATACGGAATGTCGAAAGCAGCAAAAATAATACAAGAAATAAATCAAATGCTTGGGAGATAAATTGGTTAGGCGAGAAGATTACGAGGCAGTGTCCTCCGTCTTCTCAATGACGACTTCTGTCCGTAATTGTAGGGCCTTCCGAGTTCTCGAAGCTTTCGTCTTCTGCGCGCTCGGACATATGCCATTGCTAAGTGTGCACTCGTCGCAGCGAGGTCCAACGCCAACACAGATAGTCTTAAGAAAAAAAATTAGTGTAGCTGCTTTTCCCATCCGCAAGCTCCCAAATCTAACGCACCTGTCCAAATCCAACAAGCAGATGGTTGATCTCAGGATGCAATTCCCTCGGTAGCCATGACTGTAAATTCAGTCTGTTTGAAGTATTTTTTAGTGTTCTCTGATTTAGTAAAAGCGAGTACATACCTCGTCTCTTCTGGATTCTTCGTAGGTGGCTTGTGCCAGCCCAACCTGTTTGTGATCCTGTGAACGTGGACGTCAACTCCGATACCGTCGTTGCTGCCGCAATAAGTTAGAGTTTGTCGTTGAAAGTGTTTAAAGAACATACATGTCCCATGCTGCCTGAAGACATAGGAAGGCCATCTTCGGTCCGACTCCCGGAAGAGAGCACAGCTCGTCCACCGTCTTTGGTACGTCCGAGTCGAACTCATCACGCAGCCGCACAGCTGCTTGCTTTACGTATCTATTTAGAAGTTAAGCTTTGTTCAAGGCGTTCATTCCGCTTTATTCTTGACACGTACTGGGTCTTCCGCCTCCAGAAGCCAACACTTGCGATTGCCTCAGAAATAGTGCTTTCATCCGCATTGATAAGGGCCTCGACGGTTATGCTACCTCCCAATGCTTTACGCAGCTTAGAAACTGCCGCGTCTGTAACTTCGTCTTTTGTCTGCGATGAGAGCATGAGGGAAACGAGCGTCGATACTCTACGACCCTGAAAGATAATAACGTTCGTACACACCCTGTCCGAGAGGAAGTGATAAGACAGACCTTTGGGTCGACTTCCCTAAGCTTTGCGCAGGCGCAGCCCATGGTATCGACAGGCGCTACGTATTTCTTTCGCGATTCCTTAATTTCGTTGTAAGCTTCCTCCCATCTCGGGGGAGCCGGGTGCGGCTCGTCGAGCACCATTCTCAACGGCTTTTTCTTCTTCAGAGAGAGACTTGGAGAAGCAACATGCTCCTCAATCTTCGTATTTGTCCGTCTACCCTTCGGCGCCACCCTTTTTTCTTCTATGGTCTGGGTTTCGACGGACACGGCGGCAGGGGCGAGGATGACATCCTCGATGTCCTCTTCCTTTTTCACTTCACTCACAGTCCGCTTGACGCGCTTGGAACGTCTCGGTGTACTAGATCCATATGGCTCAGCAGTAGTTGAGTATTCTGACGCCTCGAAGAGGGTAACGGATGTGTTATGAGGACTTGGTCGCGCAACCAGACGTGCCTCAGACGCGTTTCGCTTGATCGGCATACGAAAACTCAGAAATAGGCGCAGAATGTCTTAGGAAAGTGATTTATGCAGTCGTGGAGATGAAATTTTGTTGTTAGCAAGGAAGACGTGTAGAGAGGTAAGTAGATAAACCAGAAAGTAAGGGGCAAGAGGCTGAGACAGGAAAGTTCAAGTCAAAGAGCGTAAAGTCGCGAGTCGCGGCACCGCCGATACTCACTTCTCTCCGACATGTCTACTGTCGCAAAGGCTAGCAAACGTCAAGACAAAACGAAACAAAAGGAGAAAAGCAAGGATACAGGAAAAGGAAAGGGCAAAGCGCTCTCGAATGTCTACATCGACGACTCAGACTCAGACGAGCAGACCGAATCCCAGTCCACCACAAGACTCGTCCCGGCCGGGTCGGTGCTGCTCGAAAATGTTATGGACTCGGGGGAGTTTGATTACGATGCACTAGAGGGCAACGATGACCTCGAACTCTGTGTTGTGCGCGTTCCGGATGGGGTGCGTCTTGCTCTTTGCTCCGTGTTTTTATTCTCCTTTTTCTGTTGTTCTGACCTTCAAATTAAAACTACGTGTGCTCGGCTGGATTTTCTGCAGATCAAGCCAAAGTACCTTTCAAATGCTGAGATTTCTCTAACGTCTCCCACTGCACCATCCTCGGTTGTGGGTACACTAACAAGGAAGACTACGACGTACAACATATGGTCTGTCTGCGACAATGCTTCCGATCAAAATACGATCGCCGGCGGGGACGAGGTGCTTGGCCTGAGCTGCCTGGTACCCAGAAAAAGGAAAAATGGGAAGCTTTTCCCGGGTATGTACCTCCTGATCTCGCATATAATATAGTTGTCGTTGCTTATTTGCTGTACTTTCTATAGCACCTAAACCCATTGTGCACCATCTCGTACTGACGGCGCAGCCCGTCCTCCCCACTCCGCCTCCATCGTCCCCCGGCGCCCCAGATGCAGTCAGCTACAAAAGTCCCGCACGTTATCAGTATCCTAAGCACCTGCTAAAACATCGTTTCTTACCTACTGGCACGATACACGAATCACTTAAGCCCACGGAGGGCATCGAGTCAATGGATGTCGACCAAGATCAGCCTGATCAAACTTCTCAGAAGGCTGATGTTGTGAAGATTACCTCTCCAAAGAAAAAGCGAAGGGTGGACGGCGAGTCGAAGAAGACGAAGAAGGCCAAGATGGGATCGTAGTATTCAGTCGTAGCAGCATCTTTATTATTACTCATTTACTCAGCCTTGACCACCTTTTTTACGCGCTTAGTTTTTTTTTCACGTTAGAATAATATCTGTTTAAAGGGGGGAGTAGTTCTCATACCAAGAATGAGTGAATTAGGAGTAATAGGAAGAACGTCAGTGTAATAGTACAGTGTGAAATACCGAATTCTCATAACGTTACACAGGAATAACATACCATCAACCACACGAACACAAAAACCAGACAAGTCGCTAGGGAACAGAAGATCCGTTCGCGCCGTCGGCACGCTTAGAAGAAAGAAACACTGATCGTCCCAACTCCCGTCGAACATCTTCCTCAATGCCTTCGAAGATGCTCTTATAAGGCACACCACGCACGCGGCCCGGCGTACGCTGCTCTTCTTCCTCAAACCCGCCGCCGACAACACTCACCCACTGCCGCCGTGTCTCGACCGGCTGTTTGAGCGCTTCGGGCATAACAAGCGTGCCTTCCTCGTCCGGACCAAGGCCTAGTGCTGCAGGATTCGGCAAGGGCATAGGGGGTCCTGCGCTGCCACCGCTGCCGTTCACTCCGTTTGCGCCACCGCCATCACCCTTTTTCTTCTTCTTCGACGCTTTTGGCCCATCCTTCTTCTGCAGCTTCGTGTACATTGCGGTAATATTCTTATCAAGCGCGTCGCGGGCATCGACATACTCCTGGTACGCGAGTCGGTCCCGCGCGACCTCCGCGAGGCGTGCGCGTCGTGCCTTATTCATTGCGGAAGCCTCACGCAGCTGGCGTTGGGCCTGTCGAAGTGCAGTCGAGATCGGATCATCGACTACTTGGGAGAAGTCGAGCTTATTGATTACGTTATGATCAGCAAAGGTGTATAATAAATCAAAACACGTCCTTACTCACTTTGCCTTCAAGTAGTCCATAGAAGCGGACTGTATCTTTAACCCTTTCCTCGAAGTCGGCAACCAGAACTTTTTCTTTAGACGGTGAAGCTCCATTCGCCCCTGGCGCAGAAGCAGCCATCCTCGCCTCGTACGCATCCTCCGCCTCTCTCATGCTTTTCCACGTTGACTGATCCGCTGCAGGTAAGAGTGCCGATACCAACCTCTCCGTCACTGGCCCTAGTCCCTTATCGGTTATCGTATCCGCCTCCGTAAGTCCCGATGCGTCCCACTTCGGGAGGGGTCCAGACCCTATATAATTGCTCGCTGCCGCCGTCGCATTCCGAGAGCCAGAGAAGTCCAATGAAGAAGGTACACCACCGTATAGCTGCATGTCTTCATCTTCCCACTGATCTGTATAATGCCGACCCAGCTCAGGCGTTACATACGGTCCAACCGTGTCCCCGTCATATTCCAGCCATCCCACATCCTCCTCTCGTACCTGTCGTATCCATGGCTCTATCGATGCGTAAAATGTTCCTATGGGGATTTGAGAGACAGGTGCCTTTGCCTTCGAGAAGTCTTCCTTAACTTCTATTGGTTTTCTTGGGCCTGCCGGCAATGTAGGTATTGATAAAGGTCTTTGAGGCAAAAGAGAATGAGGAGGTGGTAAATTCCAATCTGGGCCGGTGGTGGACTGCGACTAATGTCAGGGACAGACTACAGAGTAACTGGAAAAAACAAACTTTTGCATGAGATACATTGCTGGGCTTTGAAGACTTGTAATGGTGCTCCTTATGCGTAGGAGGATGCGGGGACAGTTTCCTAGACCGCTGTGTATCTGTTTATGAATCAGTTTAAACGAATAGACGCCTTTACACTTAGGACAGACCAAGCTCTCCATCACTCTCGTCGTCCCTTTTCCGCTTTTTATCCTTATCTTTTTTCTTCCTGGAGTAGCAAAAGCTAGTCAGATACCAAGCAAGAAATTCGCCTCTTTCGCTCACACTTTACGCATCTCCGGAGGAAGTTTTTGAAGTAGAGGGGAAGAAACGTTGATCGCAGGTAAAGAGCTTGATGAAGGAGTACCTGCAGGGACGGAATGAATGGACGGAGAAAAGCCGCGCTCCTCCTGATTGAGACTTGGGGTATCTGTGTAACGACCAATGCGCGACGTGGTTTCACACATGGGAAGATACATTTTAAACAGCATGTCGAGGCCACAGGAATGGTGCAAGACAAGTTGAGGGCAGGGGTAGCCGTGCACAATAAGTGATAAGAGCCACAGGCGCGTCCAAATAAGTTATACGAGAGGCCAATGCAATAGTGTCGGAGGATCCAGTGGCAGCGAATTGCAAGGAGTTTCAAACGTTAGTCGGCCACCATGACCACAAGTCGATACGAGAGTATGTCCACCATAGAACAATATAGGTATAGATTACAATGGGTGAAACAGAACCACGCAGCAGTCAGCACTCGGACGCAAAACAAAAGTTAGACAATCCACGTACAACTTGGCTCGCGCTTTACTTTATGAAGAGGTAGCGCGCGCGCCTTTCCCTTCTCCAGTTCGCGCATCTTCTTCATTTCATTCTCAATGATCTTGAGGTCGCCCGCAGCCTTGCGCGCGCGTTCAAGCGCACGCTGCTTAAGCGCCTTCAGCTCCGACTGCGTCGCCTCAAGCTCATCGACCGACGGTACTGCATCCGGAGGCGCGGCGAACAGCTGGCTACGCAGCGGTGGGTGCGCCTCGGTATTATACGGCACAAGCGGCTGGGACATCGTTTCGGTATTGCAGGTGGGTTTGCGAGGAGTGTACCGCGAGCGCAACCCAGCGAGAGATACATGAAACCAGTACTTCTGATCACGGTGAACGCGAATTTGCGCTCAGAACATGAGCACAGATTGGCCGTTGATGAAGAATAGCAAGTCCGTGGTGAACGTCGTCGTCGTAAGAAGCAGGCTCAAAACGGAAAACTACCGTTTCCAGATCCGGCGTGGCCGTGTCACGTCCGAATCACAAAATCGCCACATTAAAGTGCTCTATACCATTCCAACAATAGGATTACAATCTATACAATACGTGCTAGCAATCTCTACAATCCAGGTCTAGGAAATTTAAAGTCCCGTTTTCGTCTCTAAATGTTGACCCATCAGGGACACGACTTCGAAGCAAAGGACGAGCAGCAGCTGTCCCACGAGATCTACTACGGACGAATGCACGGGCATAGCGTACATGTCCGGATCACGATCCCTTTTCCACAAAAAGGCAGTAAGTACTTGGGAAAACCATAAAGAGGCCAAAACCTAAGGTTTGCATAGTTAGCAACAAAGTATCTGGGGACATGACCGGTACTTACTGTAACGCAGAAGAAGAATATAGAGCAAACGATAAAGATAACCGGCAAGGTAAGCCATCCTACGGCGCGCAGCAATGATAGGAAGACGACCTCTATCGGTATTGTGATGAGGAATAGCGTAGTCATGACAAGCTTCCGGCTCGGTTGTGGTGGTGCATCGTGTTTATGCCCGTTCGCGGGGAGTATTACCATTGTAGCGGCGTGTAATGTGGTTGAGATGCGCGAGATGGCGACAGATCCTACAGCCCCGGGGAGACCTAGGAGACGTTTAGTTGTATCTCATTTCCACTCTTAATTCTTTTATCCTCATACCACTAATGATGACTGCCAGCAGGGCGAAGCCGCTGTAGCGAGAGACGAAAACGTCAAGAATGATGCCAGTGGCCGTGCTAACTGCCATGGCACCAAAAAGAGGCGTCCATCCCTGCTTTATCAAGGCACGAACGTAGTTGTTTCGGCTGACAATGTATGCGCAAACACACGAAGAAAATACGAGCATGATGCAGATGACGAGTGGGAGTGCCGTATTCACGAAGTTTATGAGGAAGGTCGAGACAAGTCCGAGCAGGCAAAGTGTAATGAGATCACCAAGACAAGCAGCAACAGGAGGAGCAATATTGTCTACATTGGCATCAGACGAGGGGCTCCGCAAAACGAGTAAATAACTTGCCTGGATTCAGTGAATACTTCCTACAGAAAATAACAAGCGTGCACATGAAGGAGCCTAAAATCAAACTCGACAAGCATGCTGAAGCCATGCCTGTCGATGCCACCAGTATAAATCTGTGAAGCTTGTTAGGGTAAATGACTGACGCTCTTAACTAGACGGCTTACTCAGCGATACCAGACTTGGGCTTCCTTGGATCGGGGGGATGGACGGGATGTGGACGTCGGGAGCGAAGGAAGCGGACACCGGTGCTTATTTCAGACGAGGTCATTTTCGGCATAACCAAGCCAAGCGCAAAGGAGAGAATAGCGGCGACGAATGAAACAAGGGTGGCTTGAATCTGAAGAAGCGCCATGTTTCCAGCCAGTATTCCGTACCGGCTGGTCTTTTCATCGAGTTCACCGATGTTGGCCTATATACCGTAAGTAAAACGCATAGCAATCGACTGAAAGTAGACTCACAGCCGTTCCCAAACGTGAAGACAGATTCATTTCCAAGTTACCCTTCAAGTTCAGGATGACAGGTATAATTATGATGAGCTCGTCAATTCGCTTCATTGCTTTCCAATGCTGGTGCCGAATCGTTAATCAAATAACCCACACAAGGGCCTTAATGAAGCTTACGGAGACATGGTCCAGAAGCTCTCCAGTAAATAGGAGTCCCACAGTTGTAAAAAGGAGAGTCGGAACAGTCTGGTGTATAACTGCGCCTTTAGATCCATGACCAGACTCTGACAAGACAGCACACGTACCTCGATTACAATGTCTTTCACTTGCCCCCAAGTAGTTCCAACTTCCTTTGTCGACAAACCGTGTCCGTGCGGTTGTCTGTCAAGTCCCAGGAGGGCGACGTCAACCTCATCGTCCGAAGCCGAGCCATCATCTGACCCAAAGTCGTCCACCGTGGTCATAGCTATTACGGTCCGCCTGTCCCCGGCCTCCCTGGCGGTCATCCCAACTACTAGACACTCGAGCAGGTGAAAGACAGAAGCGCAAACCGCCCCCTTTTGAGTGACGTTCTCTATGCAAAGTGACGAAGGAAGGGAGTGATTTCACTTTGCGTCCGTCAGCGAAAGAGTCAGGTCGTGGTTGCGGCAGTCGACATTACCAGTGCGGTAACAAGCGGATTGCTTACTTCATTAGAAACTCTGATGCCATCTGGCTTCATTCGTACACCCGGTTCGTTATTTCATTATGCATTTTGTAAACACCAGTACCCTCTTGGGCTAGCCACTCGTCATCGGCATATAATATCAAGCACCACCGGCGGTGGTTTTGTACTCTTAACGCTCTGTTAGTCTCTACTGGCACGAAAACAAAGTTAGACTCTCTGCATGCATCCCGATACAAGTATGCCGCCGACTTATCTGTCATGCAACTATTGAAGACTGAGCGTTTCGTAGACTATGCTCAGTACAAAGCATCTGGGGCGGGCTTGGCTTCAGCAGTCCATATCACGGACGATGGGAGAATAAACATCTCGTTGGACCTCAAGCAAGACCTGCCAGACTTACCTCCCAGTTATGCCAAGGAAGTACAGGAGTTTGCCACAGATGATGTCGGCTTTCGCTCGCCGCCATGGATGAACATTGTTATCATGATAGTTGGGAGCCGAGGTTAGGTGATTGTCCTATACGATCAACAGCTATGCTAAAGACTCTTTAATAGGCGATGTTCAGCCTTTCCTGGCTCTTGCGAAAAGACTGGTCCAAGACGGCCATCGTGTGCGCATAGCTACTCACGGTACATTCCGTTCATTCGTAACGGAGAATGGTTTAGAATTCTTTGATATTGGCGGAAACCCGGAGGACCTTATGAGCTACATGGTGAAGAGTGAGAAAAAATCACCACGCTGTAGGTGCGCTACATCTAATTTCCATCCCAACTCTACAAAGATCCTGGTCTTGTCCCCGGTCTAGAATCCATTATGAACGGAGATATCGGCCAAAAGCGGAAGATGTTGAAAGGGGTATGTGAACCATTGAGGTGCTCGACTCCTCACTGACGGGTGACCAGATGCTTGAAGGCTGTTGGAGATCTTGTTTCGAAGCCGACCTGGAAACCGGGGAATCGTTTGCAGCCGACGCTATAATCTCGAATCCGCCCGCATTCGCACACGTTCACTGCGCGGAAGCTCTGGGAATACCCTTAAACCTCTCTTTCAGTAAGTACCTTTTTTACTTCCTCTAAATGTACGATACACTCTTATTTACCGTTCGATGGAAGCAATGCCTTGGTGTGCAACTACGGCTTTCCCCCATCCTCTTGTTAATATAGAAAACTCCAACGCGCAAACCGGGCTTTCTAACTATCTCAGCTATGCACTGGCCGATCTTATGACCTGGCAAGGGTTCGTTTTCCTTATTTTCCCCCTCCTTTGTCCTCACCATTAAATTGCTATCCGTAGACTGGGAGATATAATCGACGACTTCCGCGAGAAACATCTCGGTTTAAGTAGCCTGCATTTGCGCCATGGACCAGGAATAGTTGACAAGCTGAAGATTCCTTGGACATACTGCATCAGTCCCTCGCTCGTTCCCAAGCCAAAGGACTGGAAGAACCATATCGGTGATTTATGCCTGATTTCAAACTGATTAAAGAGACAAGGGCACTCATGTCAAACAGATATCGTCGGCTTTTACTTTCTAAACCTGTCCGTCAATTACACTCCTCCCGAAGACCTTGCGGCCTTCCTTGCCGCAGGCCCGCCGCCGATATACATCGGGCAAGTTTTGGGCGTCATAGCGTTTTCCCTATACCCCCTGACACCTCCTTTTGCTGCACCACAGGTTTGGCTCTATCGTAGTGGATGACCCCCAGGCATTAACATCGGTCATATTTCAAGCAGTTGCAAACACTGGCGTCCGTGCGCTCGTCTCCGCAGGGTGGGGAGGGCTCGGATCTGGAGACGTTCCGGACAATGTATTTATACTCGGAAACGTCCCCCACGACTGGCTATTTGACAAAGTATGCGCTGTATGTCACCATGGCGGCGCAGGAACTACTGCTATCGGCCTTCAAATGGGAAAGCCAACGATTGTGGTCCCATTCTTCGGTGACCAGCCATTTTGGGGTACATACCCAGTCATATTTTCTTTCTTCCATTTAAGTACCTTGAATAACACTGCATTATTAAATAGGAGACATGATTTATCGATCTGGTGCCGGGCCCAAGCCCGTTCGCCGGAAGGATCTGGACGTCGAACGGCTCACAGAAGCAATACAATTCGTCTTGAAACCCGAGGCACGGGCCGCCTCTCTCCGGCTAAGTAGACAGATCCAAGCAGAGGTCAGTCCCCTTTGTGGATGGATAGATGTGATGGCTAAGCCCAGAATCGGTGTTAAAAGGATGGGATAACAAACGGTGTTCTATCGTTCTACCGCCACCTCCCTCTTCTGAACATGAGGTTAGATAACCGTTTTCTCTTTTGATAACACTCTGAATAATCTCGATAGATGTGATCTTGACCCAGGTCGGACTGCTGTCTGGTGGTCAACAGAGCATGTACGTCGATTAACCCCCAGGATGACCGATATCATCCTTATTATGTATTCTGTCTCCGTACAGTGTCTTAAACTCAGCGCATTTGCCGCCCAAACGCTCGCTGATGAGAAATTACTCAATATGAATAACCTGGATCTGCACAGTACGTATTACCCGTACTTTGGACTTCCAATTCTCACCAGCCTCCGTTTTTGAAGGGCCTGCTGAGTTCGACCCGTTAAGCAAAGTGACCGATCCTGTTTCAGGAGGAGCAGCCTCAATTTTCTGGACAGTGACGAATTATTACGCTGGCATTGCCCAAATATTCTAGTCCGTGCCGTTTCGTCTCAGAGAAGCGGAGAAGCTAATGCGCGTTATAACTAGCAATCCAGCGAAAGGCGTGATCAAGGTAGCCACGGCTATTCCGCGGGGTAAGTTCATTGGACGCTAGTTCGGTGGGTATTACTTATTTCCGCATAGGCGTTGTCGAGATTATCACTTCCGTCCAAGAGGGTTTATATCAGCTTCCCTCACTTTATGGTTCAGAAGTTCGTCAGACGAAACCTGTGGACGGGCTGAAAAGTGGGATTCGAGAAGCTGGAAAAGTACGACTCTCACTCTTACGCGATTCTATCCATAATCATATTTATCATCGTTATTAACAGGGGCTTTTTTACGGATACTACGATGGAATCACGGGACTCGTCAAGGAACCCGTTCAAGGGGGCAAGAAAGAGGTGCTTTGGTGTCTCACTAGTCAATGGTCATACGCATGCTTAACATTTGGTTCCCTTGTGCTAGGGCTTCATGGGTGTCATTAAAGGGTCTGCTCGTAGCTGTATGCACCCTGGTATTCTAAAGGCAGCAAGCTTCATTCTAACACTAATTTCCCAGTTGTCAACGCGACCGCACGACCAGCGGCAGGCATTGTTGGCGTGATTGCACATCCCCTGCATGGTGCCTTGGTAAGCGCCGCCAAACGCTTTGCCAAGAAGCCGGTACAAGTGCAACGAGTAACGCGCATCGGCGATGGTCTCCGAGATGCAAGGGACAGTACAGAGAGACGGCGCTTGCATATTTTAACGGCTTTCAAAGAGGCGAAGGCGACAGAAGGAGAAAGAAAGGAGAGATATAAAGAAGCTGCTACGGAAGCTGCCAAGAAGGCGATTGACGAAGAATTATCCCCGGCCAATTCAGTTCCTTCGACGTCGGCCTCGACGCCGACAGCTTCCCTCGGTGTCAATACGAATATGACCCCACCAGTACAGCTCTCAGTTGAAGGTAGAGACCCCGGGCTTGGTCTCACGGCGGATGAGGCAGGCGATGATCCGAAGTTCTTGGAGGACTTGGAAAGAGCAATGCAACTTTCTCAACATTCTTCGACGGAAAACACATCGTCGACCAGCCATATTGTTGCATCTTCGGAAACCATAGACACTGTAGGATCAGATTCTGCTGACGAGCAGTTCTTGAAAGATCTCGAAAGGGCGAAGGAACTTTCACTTCAGGACTCTTAGTACACGATCAGGTCTATACCATAAAATACCGGATTTTACCATTCCCCCGATTATTCAGGAATCCTTACAAACAGACCAAACAGAGGCAGAAAGACTAAAAGCGAATTATGAGTCAATATCAAGGTCATTTGATGCTGGTTGTGTTGGTGTCTGCGGCTCAGGTAATGGTTCCCCGTTTTCTTCAAGCCTATCGTCCGCCGCAGTCACTACTTTCCCTCTGCCTCTTCCCCGTCCTCGCCCGCGGCCCCTTCCCCTTCCTCGTCCTCTCCCGCGCGTAATAGGCGCAGGTGTCGAGGCCGTAGTCTCATCTACATCCTCATCGTTACCTCCTTCCCCCGACACGGCGACAGCTAACGTAGTCGCAGTTGCCCTCCCCCTCCCCCGTCCTCGCCCCCGCCCTCTCGCTCGTCGGCCTGGGGCAGCACCCCGTGCTCTTGCAGCAGAACCGGAATCCTCGTCCCCGTCGACGTCCGCCTCGCTATCAAAGAATTCGTTGACTGCTTTTGGCGGCGGCACGCGAAATTCGCCTGCCGGACCCGCACCACGTTCCTCCGCTTTTTCCTCTGCTGTGCGCTCCTCGTCTGCAAGCCATCCCGCCAGATCTGGTGGAATCTCCTGCATCTGCACACTCGGCGCCCCTTGCAAGTAACGCAGCTTCTGACGGATGCTGCGTGTGATACGCTGCAGCGCAGCAGGCGTGTTCTGATTGTCAACACGACCTGCGAGTGTAGGATGCAGTGTGTAATCGTCTGCGAACCAAGCATCGTACATCGTTCGTGGCAGTTCGTCGGGGACTTCCGCCCCGACAAGCACAGACGTTTCGTATGTCCAGCATCGGCTTACATTATGCACAGTATAACCGCCTCCGCCAACAACCAATAGTGGGACGTTGAACTTGCGAACAAAGTTCACACATTCTCCGTGCGCAGCAATGGATAAGTTGAACGCGCCAAGACGATCACAGCCGAGCGAGTCGGCACCACACTGCAAGACAATGGTGGATGGTCGGAATGCCGTTACTGTGTCCCCAATGACGGTTTTGAAGATGGCAAGATATGAGTCATCGTCAATGCCGTCCAGTAGTGGCACATTAAGTGCGAAGTGCTTTCCAAGGCCGCCACCGTTATCATCAAGCCGACCTGTGCTCGGGAAAAAGTCACCAGTATACTTGTGGAACGAGACAGTCATAACTCGATTTGAGTTCCAGAACGCGAGCTCAACCCCATCGCCGTGATGGATATCAATGTCGATATAAAGAACTCGTGGATGATATCTACCAGAAAAAATCATTATTTTATCGAAGTCGTCTGCTGTTAAATTGCGTACCTTAGCAATTCTAGGATAGCGAGCACGATGTCATTTATATAACAGAAGCCACTAGCTTCACCTCGTTTAGCATGATGTAGACCACCGGACCAATTTATTGCAATATCTGTAGTCCCGGCACAAAGCTTCCTTGCTGCAGCGAGTGAAGCGCCGGCGTACATCCGCGTAAAGTCGTACATGTCTGCAAAAATAGGACAATCATCCACGCAGTTGAACGTGTCTATGAGATGTTTCATCTCATTTTGATTTCCGGGAGTCACCCTGCAAGGAACAGAATAAGGCATAAGAGACGAAAGACTGAGTAGTGGCAGAGTGTGAAGGTTACCTTGACAGAAAGTCAATGTATTCAGAGTCGTGATAAACTTCAAGCTCTTCCCTTGTCGCTGGACGCGGGTCGAAAAAATGATGAATCTGCTTGTCCAGACCATATCCGATTACTAGTGCATTCGTGAGACTCAACCGATGTGGCTTCATGGGATGTCTTTCCTGAAGTAGTTGTTAACCGCCTTGGGATACCTGGAGTTAAATGTAAGAGAAAAGACCTACCCCATAATGGTGTTCCCCGACACCTTTCGGGAAATAGTAGGATACAATGGGCCGGGAATGGGGCTGCAGGTGTATGCATCAGACATCTAGCATACCGGTCAGGAAAGAATCGGTGGGATCCTCCTACATTTATGCGCTCCGTGATCGGTTGTGCATACGGCTTCCCTCTGCGGTCTTCAAAATGCTTTGAATCTGAGAAAGTATGCAATAAAGAACGAGCCATTTTGTATCTCTAAGCTCTACGGACTTCAGGCCAGACAACAGTCAGAGCAGGAAATGCGTCCTTTTATAAGTGCCTCCAGCCTAAGACAGTGTCACACAGAGTCTAGCGCTCCGTGACGCAGTCAATAGATTCCAAAGGGTAGTAGAATTATCAACTTGAACGCTCGTGGACAATTTTGAGTCCCGGAGTAAGTTACGGGAGAGTTGGACACAGAGTAGAGGCAAAGATTGAGTATTTTGCTAGCTGATTTCGAGAAAGGTGAAGGTTCCAGGACCCAGGCTTAGAGTATAAAAATAATAGAAACCGATGAAAGTTATAAAAGCAGCTGAACGACTGGAGAAAAGCCGAGGATAACAGCGTCGCATAGCCAAAATCGGATCCACATACGGATGTCACCAGCTTGTCACACGGATTACATAATCTTGACTTAAAAATAACTAATAAGATTACATCAACTCCAATGCGGTGCAATTCTACTTTTGGGTCTCGATGATGCAAAGTGACGTCTAAATGAGAAAAAAACCGCCCAGCCAACGAGCACTAACCCCAGCGAATAAAATACAGTATTCCCGTCCACAAACTTGTTTCTAATACAACTTCTAATACTTCAGTACACCCCGCCACCATCCGCCCACTCGCCAAACAGCAACGAAATACTCTCGCCATTATGCGTTCGACGAATGCTCTCGGCAATCGTAGGCGCGATATCAAGGACGACAAGCTTTGAGTATCCATCGCAGTGTTGGTTTTGCGGGATCGTATTCGTGACCTATAGAGAAAATGTTAAAAACAATGGCAAAGGGTGTGATTAGTAAGCATACCAGCAGCTGATCTATGGGTAAGGATTCTAGGAGAGGGAAATTTGTTTCCGATAGCAGGCCGTGCGAGACAATGCAATAAATGGCTTTTGCGCCCCCGTCCTTTAATGCTTTTGCCGCTAGAGCGAGCGTGTTCCCGGTGTCGATCATGTCATCTACAAGGATTGCGACCTGTGACGAGGGTCAACCAAAGTAGGTGCTCATAAAAGGACAAGGACTCTTACCTTATCTTGGACATCGCCGACGAGGATGTGCATGCGCTCAGGCGCACCGTTTGAGTTACCTTGGCGGTGAATGAGTGCGAACTCAATGCCGAGCTTGTCGGCGATGGCAGTTGCACTGTAAAAGTATCAGCAGATTGCATCAAGTGCCAAAATTAAGCGTGACGCACCGCTTGGCACCCCCTGCATCGGGGCTGACAACAATGCCATTCTTCCAGCCATCAATCTCGCGCTTGATATAGCCAATCATAAGCGGCTCGGAAAACAAATTATCGACCGGGATATCGAAGAATCCCTGAATTTGGCTTGCGTGGAGATCCATGGTGATGACATGGTCGCAGCCAGCGATGACGAGCATGTTTGCAACGAGCTTGGCAGTGATTGGTGCACGAGATTTGTCCTTTTTATCGACACGCGCGTAAGGGAAGCAGGGAATAACGGCGGTGATGCGACGTGCAGAAGCAGTTTTGCACGCGGAAATAAGAATGAGGAGTTCCATAAGGCTGTCGTTGACGTCGCCGCAGCCACTCTGGAGAATGAATACATCCTCTTCGCGCACGGACTCCTGGATCTTCACGCTCGTCTCGCCGTTCGAGAACTTCTTGACGATGCATGGCGTGAGCTGAATGTTTAGCCTAGGATATTGGCAGATTGGTTAACTGTTCGCTTGTCGCGAAAAGGACCTCTGGTAGGTCGCAGCTCACCGCTCGGCCACGGCTTGGGCGAGCTCGGGATGGCTGGTCCCTGCATACAAGGACGGTTGAGCACTCATTTCGCCTGCGTAGACAGCTAAAAAAGCATACCAGTGAGGAGCCTGATGGAGTTACCACGGAGCATGATTGCCTGGCGAGGCAACTATACGCAGGCTATGAGTTTGGGCGAGGATGAGGGGGGAGGAAGAGGAGCTGATCTCAAAACTTGCGATTCTGAACCAAAATTTGAGTAGAACCCGGAAAGTTCCGGTATTCCCACGAATGCTAAATCTCAATTGAGGCGCATCAACTTTAGAGCAAGTGGGAACTTGAATGCGGACGTCGTCGCCAAGCATTCTGTTGACTTCAGAAGTTGTCGTCTGTGTTTATATACTTGAGCGAAAATCACTTGGCCTATTCTATCAAGAAGGGCTCGCAAATGGAGTGCTATCGTTGGCCAAGAGTCTGCAACCGCAGCTTTTTCTCAGGAGGACTGGCTAAAGGGCTCGCCTGACTTCTCACCCATGAGAAACTGTGCTGTGTCGAGAGCTTGCCCTCCACAGTTCTTTTACCAAACTATGCTGCAACTCGCCCACGCACTCCACGCGAGATCATATAAACTAAGCTGGTAGTCGACCTTTTAGGCGACGTAGACACCCCAGCACCCAAGTGGACAGCACTCAAGGCCACTCTCAGAGCTTTTCCAACCGACTTGGATAATTAGCACCATGGCGCAACGTCTCTCGCTTACCACGACGAGCCTACACAACGTCGTTATCTCCAATGCATCCGACGTCATCTACTACGAGGTTGTTACGCCGAAATGGGCACCCGCGGTAACGCGCGTCAGCAAGATGGATCCGAAAAGCCATGAACTCGAGGTCGTCGCTGAACTGCAGAACGAGGTCTCCGAGAACACTGCTGCACGCCCTATGGCAGTGCGTCTTCGTGGCCAGCAGTTCAGGCCTGCCGGCGAGTTCTGGACGAAAGATGGTGTGGCTGGGAAGTGGTTTGCCCCGCTCCTTCCCTGTTCTCTGTGTAACCGACACTCAACCCACGAATGAATAGTGACTCCAGATTTAGGGGAAAGGATGGAAAATACTATCAATGGAGAGTGCGGAAGGGGCGCCTTGAGGTAGAACGCACGGCGTTTTTGTCCTTTCTTGGTGCTTACTGTCATGCTGCAGCTCATGAGAGAACACGACCATGACGGAAAGCCTGTAGCCATCTATCACAAGCGCCGCCGGCATTTCCTGGTGTTGCGGATGTCACAAAAGCCGTACTTAGAGGTCCAGCCTTCTGTTATGGAAACGCTGGACTCGCTAATAGGTTAGAACCTCAGCCTCTTGTACAGTTCTTGAGTTGACTGAAAAACTATATGCATTAGTATCGTTCCTCTTGGTGGAACAAAAACGGAGGTCTGAAAAGAAGGGCACCGGTGCCTGATTTTTGATTGTTCGCCTGTCGTTCCCCTCTTAAATATTTAATTTACCGCTGACGAGGACATGTACCACTAATGTTAATTATGTTTCCCTCGCGACGTACTCACTATTCGCGTAGCTTGGTCCACTTAAGTTTTCTAGAATGCCAGGTGATGCAGGGGGTTCAGCTAAATTTCACTGTCTTGGAAATGAACGATACACTGGGAGGATCCACGTTAAGTAGGAAGCGATGGAGCACGAAGAAAGGAATTATAGTCCTTAAGCGGCACGGCCTACATAAGGACTACACGCTCCAAAGGAAGGCACAAACAAGACGCTTTGAAGATCGGGAGTCAAAGTAAGGAGTAGATAAATATACACCCAAATTATTGGTACCTGATCGAAGACGTTGGAAAAGGCGCTTGTGCCAATATTTCGGGGTGGGGAATGTAAAGGAGCGCATGACGAGCGGCGAGTCAAGTGATATTAGAGTTGGGTGTTGCTGAACTTTGCAGCGCGCCAGTTAATTGAGTATTTAAGCTCTCGACGGAGTGCGACTTGCCCGAGAATGCACGCCTGGAGGAAATTGCGCCGCATTGGGTACCGTATTCAGAAAGACCAGAAAACCCAGACATAAACGTGCGCTAGGCCGAGAAAGGCCGCCACGTATTGCTTAATAACCTTTAAAAGATGGTCGAGGGAATGTACGAATAGGGCACAAGTGAGGAAATCAGTGCCAGATAAAAACTGAGTGGGAATACTCGTGGAAAAGAGTCATTCGTATTGTTGGGATCAGGCACCACAACTTCGCGCGAAGTCGCTGACCTTTCGTAGGCGGCCAGCCAGATTACCGTAGTCCGCGGTGCAGCAAGATTGGGTACAGATGACCACACCGTTACGGCGTTTCTGAAAGCAAGAGCAAGTATGCAAATGTTCGCCGTACGCAGTGAGAAAGGAGAGAGAAGCAAGGAAGTAGATGTAGTGATCCTTAAAGGATTGCGCACTGGACAAACTGCGGCACGCAAGTATCAGTAGGCGGCGGACCAAGTTGAGGAACGAGTAGACATGATCCGAGCGTGCATCAACGGAGAGTACGACCCGAGCCAAGACAAGGAAAAGACAGTTTATCAAAAAGAGTACAACGAGAGGCGCTATCACCGGTCAGCATCGTTTAAAAGCCCCCTACGAAGCTTGACGCCAGAGGAAAAGGCAAGATAGGTCGAATGGCTTGATCCTTCGGTATAAAGGAACAAACGTTCAGATCCTGCTCCGTAATCATTTAATTGGAATGGGCCGACTAATCAGTGTCCCGCTGACTTGAAGTCGGACCGCGGTCAGGAACTAACTCCGGACTCGAGAGTGCCTTGACACATTTGCTTTAATATGGACCTGTTCGGGAGTGATCTGGACAGGAAGTCGAAGATATAATCTGTCCAATAGAATCTCGCACTCTTTGCATAGCACCAAAGCCCTGTTGACCTTGCATCCAGTGGTAAATATTCACGCTGAAAGTCGGCCAAATGTGGACCTTCCGGTCACCTCGCTTTTGTTACATGCTCCCCGACTGTCAAGGTGACTGATTCGTCTGTTTTACCGGAGACATTAGTGTACTTATCCATGAGAAGTTGTGCGGGATATGGAGGCCTTGATACAGACGACAGAGGGCTTCTTTTGAGTACACTAGTAAAAGGAAAAGAGGACGTACGTACTTGGCTGGAACACCTGGCACTCGAAAGGGCTAACTGTCGTACAAGACCGCCACGCCCACGATGCCACGTAGCTCTCGCGAGGGTTCGAAGTATATGTGAAAGCCAAAGCAACTCGATATCATGGTAATTGCACGAGACGAATCCGAATATAAATGAGGCCAAAGGCACCTCTACAATCTCAACGCTTTTATGTTCCAGCCGTCGTCCAGGGCATCTTCGACCAGAAAATTGTACCATAATTCCGCTATGGGCACGGTCGCCGCGTGCCATAGCGCATGCGCGTCCAGAACACGGGCAAAAGGAGGAAAATCGAACAGCTCCAGCGACATCGCAGCCATGGTCAGAGCGACACACAGCGCTGCTTTAGATGCACATTTTGGTCGACGTTGTCGTGATGCCATTGATGGCGGAAAGCGTCGGATTACAGTATAGGATTCGGGTAGGGAGTATAATATCCAGATAAGGTTATGTGCAAGCCCGAGAACAAGGTTGAAGATAATGTTGTACGCGTAATCGAACCTTGGGAGGAGTGTCAGGTACGTGACGTGCAGCACGTATGCTAGTATACAGAGCACTGTCCAGAGTCTGTAATAATTTCGACGGCGCGGACGACCAAGGAAGAAAAACCGCATGACGACGATATGCAGTGCGGTGATGAATACAAGCGCGGCGGAGAAATAGTCCAATTTTTCAGTGCTTGGTTTATCTATAGACATTTGAAAATCAAACTAGTTAACGGGGAAAGACGAGTAGTTACACACCTCTGGTATGAAAAACCGCCGAACAGATCCAAGCGTTCATGCTGACCACAGCCCATACCAGCAATAAACGCTTTGTCGGATGCCCGTCTGATACGGTCCTTTTGACCGTTCTAAAGCCTCGTACATGAACCCAGAGGTTCAAGAGTGAAAAGAGTACTGATGCGGGTTCCTGCATTCCGAACATTCGCCAGAACGGCCACTTGCCATTGTACTGTAGCACAGGGCGTCCCTCCACAACCGCGCGGTCTGTCAGCTGGTGCATGCATGAGTATGCGCAGTCGTCGGCACATGTCCACTGCGTGAGACGAAGAGAAAGTGGGAGGGTAGCGGGTGTATGGTCTTCACGAGTTGTGCATTGGTGCGAATTGCAGAGGAAAAGACATCGCGTAAATAGAGGAGAACGGTCGCCCGCTGAGGCGATGGCTCGAAGAACACCGTGACCTAGAATACAGAGAACGACAAGAAAGAGTTTACAGGGATTCATCCAAGTGAAGCAGAAAGTACGCGTAGTACAAGTTGCGACGCGCGATCTGCTCCGCCCTATTCCTGTTACCATCAGTCCCATCATCTTGAAAATAATCACGACCGTGACAATACTAAGCATATTACGACGCCCTCACTTTCAACAAAGAGGACGACCACGACGATTTCGAGCGTCTGCAGTCAACGTCACAGCTCGTCCATTGGTTGGGATGGGTTAGAGCAATGGACGAAACCGCTTCTCGGTGCGCCGCCAGACAATGCGGATATGGCTTCTTTATCCACAGTATGCATATTCTCTCTCGTATATGACCAGGCTGCTGGTTCGTCCCGTCCTGCCACCTGATAATCATGGGACTCCTTCAAAGCGTTGTCGAAGTCGGTGCTGGCTGCACTCGTCTTTGGTATGATCCCTTTTCTGACCCAATTTCCGGCTTATGGCAACAGCTTTTGGATTATCTTCTACGTCCTACTGGTACATACCTCTTGGCAAGGAATCGTACGCTCGTTCTGCGACATCCTTTTCTTTCGCTTGCACGACAAGCTGCCCCGCCAAATTTTCCGATATATTTCAGATCCAAATATCAACTTAAAGGTCACAGTCGTTGACGGGCTCAGACATAATGACCTGCCTAAACGGCTTTGGTTCACATGAACTCTTTCACCCCATCCTTCACCATCCACAGGCGCACTACGATACTCTGGGTCTCTGGATACACTGCGGTACTCTGGTCTGGCAACGTTAATGACTGACCTTTGTCCCACAGCAGGAAAAGCCATGTGTGAAACAACGAGTCCCCGTAATCTCCAGGGCTGTGAGAAGGGCTCGTGCCTCGGCTTTCCTTTCCACTCTTTCCACCCAGTCCGTTTGTACGGCTGTTCTTTCTGCTATGAAAACACGTAGCACGCCTTTCTCTATTCATTCTCGGTGATTCTCACGGACTCCTTCCTCGTAAACATTACCGGCTACTACGGAACGATCAGTATCATTACAACTTCAAGCCTAGAAGATGACTACCCCCACATGACAACTCATCTGCGCAGGGCGTTTGCCGCCTTATCAACCCGCGAAGTTGCAAATGCTTACAAAGAGTATGGAGAACTTATTCATTCCGGTCTTTCGGGACGACGTATTTCTAATTGCTTTCAGTCGGTCGGTCGATTCAGGCCGCGCTTCTCAGTCATCGGTTCTCAGAGGTTGGCTATAACTTGGTTGAATGCAAGTCTGCTGCTGGTAGTCCACGGAGCTCCTTCCCAGAACCATCAGTTCGAATGGTCGCTCCCTCCGAACCCAGTCCTTATGAAATTAACATCTCCGAGGAGAGCCTGCACGACCTCCGCAGGCGCCTCGAACAAACGCGCTTCCCTGATGAACTTGAGGATGCCGGTTGGGAGTATGGCGCACCGCTTTCCGACGTTCGTCGCCTCGCGGAGTATTGGAAGGACGGGTTTGACTGGCGAAAGAAGGAAGCGGAGCTAAACGCCTCCCTCAAGCAGTTCACGCTAGACATATCTGTTGAGGGGCAGGGTACATTGAATGTGCATTTCTTGCATCACAAGAGTGACATACCTAATGCCATTCCTCTTCTATTCATCCACGGTTGTGAGTGCGATTGTCCCTACGCCATCTACAGCTGTTTATCCTCCCTTATTCAGGGCCCGGAAATTTCCTTGAGGCGATAAAGCTCATCCCTAATTTGACGAGCCCTCCGACGTCGGAAAATCCTGCTTTCCATGTCGTTGTTATAAGCCTCCCAGGCTACACTTTTTCCGAAGCGCCGCACAAGAAAGGATTCGCGATAGCCCAATTCGCAGAAGCTGGGCATAACCTCATGCTGGCTCTTGGGTATGAACAATACGGTATGCACAATCATGCTCCGAGTTTCATAAAGTCTTTCTAATGAGTACATTTTCAAGTTGTACAAGGTGGCGATTGGGGCTCAGTTGTGAGCATGCAACTCAACTTTGTTTTGGGACAGGATAATGACAAACTGAGCTTTTAGATTGCTAGCGAGATATCGCTAAGATATGGGGGAAAGTACTGTAAGGCGGTCCATGTAAACATGATTCTGTCCGTTAAACGCACTTCTCTACCACCGTTCATTGGTTTATCTCTGACGTTGCGCATGTAGTACGAACGCCCCGAAATTCTCCCGGAGTCCTCTCCTTTGGCTGCGCAATAAGTTGACGCCTTATACGCCTGATGAGCTCGCAGGCCTTGCGCGATCGTCGTGGTATAATAACGAAGGAAAAGGCTACTTCATCGAGCAGGGTACACAGCCCGAGACACTAGCGTATTCACTTGCCGACTCTCCGGTCGGTTTGTTAGGCTGGATATACGAAAAGTTGGTCAAATGGACAGACGACTACGCGTGGAGCGATGATGAAAGTGAGTTTAAATCTTGTCACTGGATCCATACACACGATGTTAAAACAGCTCTGTGCCAGTCTTGACATGGGTGTCGCTTTACTGGCACTCGCGGTCCGGTCCTGGTGCCTCGATACGGATTTATTATGAGTTAATGCACACACCGGGCTTCAATGGCACGCTGGGACCTTCACCAGTGTATAGTGTACCCATCGGCTTATCACAGTTTCCAAAAGATGCATTTGTGTACCCAGCGCTGTGAGTGTTATGACTGGTGTTTGGAGGGCAGCAGGCACATCTCGGAAACACTTCTAATAATCTTTGATCTAGGTGGGCGAAGGCTTATGGTCGAGTTGTCCAGTATACGAGACACACTCGCGGCGGGCATTTCGCGTCAACTGAAGTCCCTGAACTGCTTCTGGATGACTTGTGGAAAATGTTCGGAAATGGAGGCCCTGCCAACGGTGTTTTTTCAGTCCACAGCGGTAGAGAGGTTGATACTCAAAGATGATTTAGCAGATTTAAAGGTAGTATAGAGTCTGTATCAGTACTCTGTAAATTTTGAGCGGGCAATCGATTTTCCTCTGGTGGCCCTTGTCGACTTACGTCAGCGGAATATGAATCGATGCTAATAATTACAGTCGTGGGAACTCGGTCTATGACTCGCAATTCGGGCGCGGCTCGTCCACTCAGTCTGCCTTTCACGTCCTGCCCTCTAGATGGCACGAAATAAGCATGCGCTCCCCTGTACGATTGTTATAAAACTTGGTATAACTCCTCGTAACGTGAAGAAACGATTTTGTGACTCATACCGCATTTGAAGGGACTTCGTCGATTGTACATGAGACCACGCACCAGCCGCTACTTTCGCGGCTCTCCGCAATCGTTGAGACGGTCCTGCGTCTGAAAGCGGAGGGCCACAAGGTTGTTCTTGTCAGTTCGGGCGCTATTGGTGTCGGTCTTAAAACAATGAATCTGGGGAGCAGGCCGAAGAATCTCGCTGGAGTACAGGTGCGTTTAGTCACTGGGCTCATTTTACAACGAATACTGAATTTTGGGAAGGCTCTGGCAGCTATTGGTCAAGGAAGGCTGATTGCACTATGGGACAACCTATTCGGCCAACTCGGGCAACCGATTGCTCAAATTCTACTCACTCGAGGCGATATAGCCGATGTTCGTAGCGCCGACTTGCGAACGCCCTCTCTTTCTCATGATTGATGTCTAGAGGACCCGTTATTTGAATGCTGTGAATACCCTCTCAGAACTTTTATCCATGGGTGTTGTTCCAATAGTGAACGAAAATGACACAATTTCCGTCAGCGTACGTCTTTGTTTTGCGTCTCCACGCTAAACACGAATATAAAAATGGAGTGTTAGGAAATTAAATTCGGAGACAACGATACTTTATCGGCAGTCACTTCAACAATGCTTCATGCTGACTATCTCTTCTTGTTAACGGATGTGGATGGTCTATATACCACAAATCCCCGGAAAGATCCTACTGCGAAGCCCATCGATGTTGTTACTTCGGTGCAAGCTATCCGTTCTCAAGGTACTTCCTTCATTACAATGGCTTTCTCCTTGTGAGCTAACATCTCCAAGTGAGCACAAAAACCCTCGGGTCAAAGCTCGGTACCGGTGGTATGGAAACCAAACTCATAGCCGCTGAAATAGCCACCGCTGCGGGAGTGACTACGGTCATCTCTTCCAGCATACATCCAGAGAGGATATTTGAAATCATTGAATACAATAGTGTTACTGATTCCGGTACCGTCACCGGTCCCTCTACGCCCCGGGAACCTCTTTCAGGTCGCGGCAGTCCTGCCCCTGAACAAACCACTCCCAAAAAAGACGAGGGCATTCGCCTCAGAGATCGTATCCCCTCCCCTCAAAACTCCAGCATTCCCCGCCCGCCTCATACTCTCTTCACAGCATCACAAACGCCAGTCCGAGATTTGAAAGCTTGGACATCGCACACGCTAGCTCCGGCTGGAAGTGTCGTCATCGATGCGGGGGCTCATCTCGTTCTTTCTCGACGTGACTCGGGAGGACGTCTCCTTCCGGCAGGCGTCCTTGGCGTCAGGGGTACATTTGCGTCTGGTCAGGCCGTTCGGGTCGTAGTGCGGAAACGGAGCGCGGGCGCGCCACCCATTGAGGAACCCGACATGACGACGGCGTTAGCAAATGCAGCCCTGGCAGCGTATGCGTTCGATTCGCCGTTCGTGACGCAGCCGGCCACGCCGACGCTAATCCCTGCTGCGTCCATGACATCGTCGGTTACGTCTTTGGAACAGCTAACGCGGTCGCGCTCGTCTATTGCCACGGCTTCTGGCTCGACCCCACCACTGCGGACTCTTTCTCCATCCGCGTGGGAAGAAGACCATCATGATAAAGAGGACGAAGATGTCGACGATGGCTGGGAGTTAGTCGAAGTTGGTCGAGGATTGGCAAACTACAATTCAGCACAGATCAGACGCGTCAGGGGGATGAAGAGGTTTGTGCGCGCTAATCATTGACATAATTGTTACTGACACCCTTGCCAAGCTCGAACATAGTCCACATTCTGGGCTACGCGGACTCCGAATACGTGGTAGAAAACATAACGATCAGAATACCTCCGTGAGAGTGCAGTTCTCGTCTTTCTAACGTCAGACTTGAACCCTCAAAAAACACCGCTATATTTTCCCCGGTTACCGGAGTCACTTGCATCATTCTGCACGCATCACAATAGAGTAATCGTATGGCATTGGACCCAAAATACAATTAGTCAAATGGAGCGGGGGCGGCCTCCGGCTCTCCCTTCAGCGTTTCCTCAATTTCAGCGCCGGCTGCTTTACGCTCTTTAAGAGTCGGCCGCGAAGCCTTGGAAGAATATCCCACGCCTGAATTGTAAGACATATGCATCGTGAGGATGCTACTGTCGATTAGTCGAATAAGACTTACCGAGGCTGGGGTACTGGAGGGGGGTCCCTTTACTCCAAACGGAAGGGTCGACAGGTCTAAGGGGAACGAAGGTCCTATCCACGCATTACGAATCTCGTGATCCCTTAAGATAGAAGTTAGCCTGCTGTTGACTAAATTGGAGCGTCTAGACTTGCTTGCGCTATCAGATAAGAAATAATCGTTAACGGGAATTTATTATACATGCACGTAAAATACCCATACCGCTTCCTTCGTTAAAGGATGGACGAGGATGCTGCCAACGTTTCACGTAAAGTCAGATCAGAGATATTGCAGTTTAAAAACGTCCTCAAATATTGACCTGAGCTCGCCTCTATTCATACAAAGGTATGAGAATACAGCCGAAAACGATTCGGACGGACACCAAATCTCATAGGAACCTGGAAGAATGAAAGATATTTGGCAGGGAGTTCAATAATGCCTTCCTTCCAGGATACTGCGTGCCAGGCGTACCAGCGGGGTGAGGACCGATTGGGTCTGTGTTCACGCGGAATAGAGGGACAGCAATGAAAGCCCCGTCGCGCCTAAGGCGCAGCACGGCATCACGTAGCGCAAGAGCTGCCTTGTGCTGCTTTTCATTGCGCTGATGGAAGTATATGTCTTATCAACCGTACGGGTCGGTCACCGTAACATGCGATCGAAAGAGAAGGGAAAAGAGTGGCCACGGTGCGTATAAGTTATACTATGTCATGGATATTGGAACAAGTACTCACGGAAATGCCATTCTCTTGTGTTCAGTATTAAAGGGGTTGTAGAAGAAGTGGTTGATTAATAGGCAGAATCTTCGCGATCAATATTGTGTCAAGTAGAGAAGGTGCTTACTTAATTTCGTTGTCGACGACATAGCCTACGTCGGACGACGGTCCGAGTTCAGGCGCTGCAGGTTCTTGCTCGACAATTTGCATCGTAACTTGCCCCCTCGTCGTCAATGCGTTTCTCCAATATGTCAGGAGACAGACCCTCCATCTTGTATAGCCTGACTACTGAGTAAGCAACACTAACACCCGGTGGAATTAGAAGACAGACTTCTCACGGTGTTGATAGGGTTACACATGGTCATAATCAGGCCAGAATCCGCACTAAGTATTGATTACCCGTCGACGAAAGGACTGAGCAGCGGCAAGCATACAATTTAGAAGTTTACCATTTCCATTGGTCTCCTTCATAATATAATATGGAGGGCAAACGCAGCGGATCCAGGTCGAAAGACATTAAACAAAAATACAGATTGTTTGTGCAGATTACACCTCAGATCTGTGACTCCAAGAAGCAGCAGTGCTACATTAAACTACGAGTTTACAGTGATTGCAAAATCCTTAAACCATGTATACTGGTCTGTCGGAGTTGCGTACTCTTCCGAGTTTCCTCCAAAAAACGTACTGAAAAATAATGGATTAGCTTTCTTCTCTTCTCTCCAGACGGGGACAGTAATGTTAAGATTACCTGAAGAATAAGCCGGTGAACGTGATGGGTTTAGGGTCATCGGAGGTCCGCAGCGCCAGTTCTTGCGCATCGTTCGTACTCTGCGCCCATAGGTAGCTCGCTACAGTGATGGTCGGACGCACTATCGTGGTAGTCTCATAACGGGCGACCATGAGGTCGCAGCTGGCTGCAGGGGCCTCGCCACTTAGTGCGGTGAGGTTGCCAGCTTCTTCCAACGGCGGCGGGATGCCGACATCCACATCAGGTGGACCAAACAGTTTGCCAATCAGCGGCGAGAGTAAACCACCGTCCGCACTTGTTTGGGTGGCTTCTGGAGCTGTAGAGGAGACCGTAGACGGGACGCCGCGGTAGAAAACGTCATTACGATGTATGGTCAGTTTTCCGTCTACCTCGAGACTGAAGCCGCCGTCCTGCTTTCCCGGGGTGTTGAGGCTGACGGTCTGGCGGACGTGCGTCCAGGCACCTGGTGCGAAGTTGAAGGAGCCTCGTCCGACTGAGAGGCCGTATGCGGCGTCACACACGGACTCGGGGGGAGTGTGGCACAGGGAATAGGTTTGCTTATCCTTCGGAGCGTACTGAACAGAGGAACAAGATGAGAAGGCTGCCCACGGCGAAGAGTAAAAATGATGCTCACGAGATACAGCTCGCCAGCACCGCCAGTTCTCCACATCAAGCGCGTGCTGAAGCATGATGTCGCGTCGTCGCCTCCAGAGCAGGTCATATGTCCGCCGTACAAACCAGGAAGCTTACCGCCGTTCACCCAGTCGAAGTCCTGCGGGAAGAGAACACTGTACTCCAACGTAACGTTAGACGCGTCGCCAAGTGGAAGCGGCGTTGCATAGAAATCTGCGCCTCCTTGAGGCGAATTGCCAGGATTAATAGAGTCGGCAGGGTAGAGCAATTGTAGCACTGATGACGAGGAATTTGCGATCTCTTCCTTGCCGTACAAGAATTCTAGTTGACCGATGTTTCCCAAATTCACAAGAAGCGATTGACTAGACGCGTTTGCCGGAGCGCTGTCGATAATTTGCAGGTTCTTTTCGCCGTAGGCGAAGTGGGTAATCTTGAAAGAGCCGAGATCTGAGAACTGAGCCGGCGCCGCCCAGAAACTTCCTGGAGTTGCTGTAACGCTCTGCGAAACGGTGATCGTGTCGGTGACAGTAGTCGGAGACGCGCTGAGCGTAATCGTCTCCGGTGGTTCGTAGAACGTTGACGTCAGGACTTCCAAAAGGGTGGTAGTAGATGTAGTAACAGAGACGGACATCAGATCCGTAGGCGGAGAGGAGACTGCAGGAGGCGCGACGAGGAACGGCGTCTGCGGTTGTCCAAGAGATGCACCCAGGTCATCGGGGGCCACGAGTCCAGTAGCAGCAGCAGTAGCTTCAAAAGACACAACAGCAGACGAAGTGATCCATGATATTTGAACTTGTGGAAGTTGACGAAAGTGAACGTGCCCAAGCGGAGTTGAGGAAACTAATAGACGTGGAAATCCGAGAATGACGAGAGCAGTTAACCCCTTCATTGGGGAGACGATAGGTAGAATACAGAAGGGAAAACTGGCTCGGCCTTGGAAGGGCTTGCGCGAGGTCTCTCATACCCTCATCGACCAGTCCGGTCCGCAACTTCAGCTTAGAGCTGGACCCGGCTGGTTGGTCCTACAATGAATCTTGATCGTAGTGGCTGTTCCTCAAGTGCACCGACCTACGGGAGTCCGTTTCGCTTGGTGAAACCGTCTCTTGCATCAGAATTTTTCTAGAAAGCGGGAAGGGCAGCGGCGATTTGGACGGGCAGTGAACGGAGACGGAGGAGCAGCTATGTTTGTAAGAAAAAGTGACCGTGACAAACAACTTTCCAATAACGTTAACGTTCCAAAACGAGTGTATTCCTCTTTATATAGCAGTTCTAATTATACGAAACCCCAAACACAGTATCCCCGACTCGTTTTTGTTTTGTTTGATATAATGCTCTGCCGTCATTCTCACCTGCCAAAGGAACCTCCTTGTCAGAGTTATTTGAAGGTCGAAACAGGAGAATCCATTGACAGTGAACGGAGCAAACAAGAACGGCCGGTTGCCACAAGAACGCGATATGGCCGTAGCGAGTATCACCGAAAACGTGTGTCATAGCTGGCAGTTGATGGAACGACCATTGACTCGTCGGAAGCTGATATTTTAGCATCCGCTACATTCACAAATTTAAAAAGGCCATCCCTCGGAGTCAAGACTTCTGACGACAAGTATGCATTGCAAGAAGCTGGCATGGGACCGCTGGAAAAAGAGGGACCTTCAAATCAATTGAATCTCAAGTATTTGGAAATTTCGTCATCCTGAGTTTGTATCACGGAAGAGGGCGTGTTCCAAAAATCGTGTTCGATTAAAACAGCCGGTGCGAGCCCGAAGCCCCCAAACGGGAGACCAACGCCTGTTAAGTACGATTTACCAAAGAGGCGAACGAATCAGTTACGGTCACTTAGAAGCGGGGATTCAAATTGCTAACTTGATTTGATTGCCGTATAAGCCGCATTAGGATTCCACGCCTTTTACAAGTTTTGCGGCGTCCGTTATGTTTCTTCCCTCCACACCATCATGATTTCTCAACTATTCCGCGGCGTTAGACTCTGTACCCATATACCGCAGGCGACCTTTCGCTCCTTGATATAAAGTCTGAGGCTCTTCCGGAACCCCACACTCACTCGGCTGTCGTTCAAACCCCCAGCATGGTTGCCAACCGTCTCTCTCGTCTGCCCCCATGGCTCTCTCACTGGTTGGGCTACCGCGCAGGTCCGCCCGTGAAGAGGCCGAACTACATCGTCTGGTTTTGGTCCTTCGTCGCGGCGTTCGGCGGTCTCTCCGTCCTCCAGGTACGTTTATGCGTCTCTGACTCGTTGCACGCAATTGAAGATATCTCTCGCTTCCTTCACTAACAGGCCGTGTTCGGGCACTCTGAGTACTTCATTGGCCGAAGGGTGCCAAGCATTATTGCCAGCTACGTGAGTCGTGCTCACCTGTCCTGTCGCTCTGTGGCTGATCCGATGCATGCGACAGGGCGCCTCCGCCGTCCTCTGCTATGGCGCCATCGAGGCCCCACTCTCTCAGCCGCGCGCCCTTGTCTTCGGCCATTTCATCTCCGCGCTCGTCGGTCTCTGCGTCACGAAGCTCTTCAGCCTCAACTCGCACTTCGATTCACTTCGATGGCTCGCGGGTTCGCTCTCGACCTCCATCGCCATCGTCATTATGCAAATGACTGCTACGACACATCCGCCCGCGGGCGCCACTGCATTGCTCGTTGCCGTGGACGATGACGTCTGGGCCCTGAGTTGGTACTACCTCCCCGTCGTCCTTCTCTCAAGCATGCTCGTCCTCGCCGTGGCGCTTTTGGTGAATAACATTCAGCGGAAGTACCCTGCGTTCTGGATCGAGCCATCTGCGCCTCCTGCGCCAGCACCCGCAGCCCCGCCTCCGACTCATGAGAAGAGGATTAGTGATGGGACGGCGACTCCGGATACTCAGGGCGAGGCTGCGATCGAAGCCGAGGAGCTGGCCGAGCAGCGGGTCTAAGGCGGTCCGGGGATGTCGCCTAGGCACCAAATGCGAAGGCTTGGGATTGCAGGTCGCGGAGCTCCCGGGCGGGAAAATTCACCATCCGTTTCCGCCGAAAACGATTCGATGCGGATGGCTCATGCGAACTTTTGTGTCTTGTGTTTTTTTTCTCGGTGGTTTCGGGGACTAGCCGTGCCTGTCCACTGATCCATTGGGGATCTATGCCTTAGAAGTGTACGGGCTTGCCTTTTTTGTATTGGCAGGACCTGCAACTAGATCTAATTATAACGCATTTTTTTTGTAACGCATGCATTTATTGCAAATGAAGGCTATTCATACTCGGACAGACAGAATCCCGGACCTAGGCGGGTGCAATCAAGAATACGGAGCTTCGAGGGCACAGAACCCCTGTTTGCACCCATCTTCATTTGTGCGTTCGCGGCAGCCACCGGCGGGGTTGCCTATTGTCGATAGTATGATGCGTTGAACACACCCATGGTGGGCTCCCTCAGAAAAAATATACGCCTCCTAGTTAGCATCTAACTGCTGGAATGAATATGTTCCGCCGGATCACGTGTTTGCTTCGGACCACGCAAGGACGAAGGCTCTTCTACGCCACTTGTGGCGGCCACAACGGGGATGGGGGGACTCGGAAGACACCGTCGGACAAGCGCGGGGTAACTCTTACAGGAAGGTGGGCGCCAGAGCCAAAATGCCTCAGCTATGTGTGCTTGCGAATAATCGCTTCCAGTAGCCCGGGAATATCGTAGTGTAAAGGAAGTTTGCTTTACGGAAGATTAGGTGAGTGATATTCAGTTTCACGGTCTTTCCATGTTCGTACTCCGAATAGCACGCAGTTGTTATGGGGAAAAGATGAATGCCAAATCTCAGTATTCCTTGCGTCATTCAATAATATATCTTCGAAGCTCACTGATTCTGGTTGAACACGTTGAGTTTGGCTTCCAACCGAACCTCTCGGACCCATTTCGTAATGCACCGCGGTTCCGTTGTCGGGTCGTCCTCGCGGTTCTTCCCCGCACACACGCTTTAATTGCTTCTACTTGTCTCGGAGTCGGAGACTCGGACTCGGGAAGAGTTTATGAACGGAAGATCGAGACCGCGAACACGGCGTTGCCCTTTGGAGGACCTGACATAAGCGCTTACGAGATTTGGTACATAAAAGGGGATTTGATGGCGATCACTGATTGCGGCATTACATACACGTATGCTGTTGTTAGACTCAAAAGACACCCGCATTCCTTCGTTGTAGTAATTACGGTTTTCTATACAGGTACTTTAGAATAAAATCTTGTGTTAAATAGAGGGCATGTATTTCATGGAGCTAAGATAATCTGGTACCGCACACAGCATCCATGTGTTTGCTTCCGTGAGCACACGTCGCAATTCTCCGCCTCGGACTGCTGGTTCCAGTAAACGGCCACGTACTGAGGAATCGACTTCCTTGCGGAAGTAAGAGCTGTCCGCTCAACAGCAGCACAAAAGCACAAGACACTCAGGATGGGCGACAGGCTCAAGGTCGCATTCATACATCCTGACCTAGGCATAGGCAAGTGGAGCTAAAGCCAGATATCTCCTGGTCGGCGGCGCTGAAGGTCTACCAACAGGTGGCGCCGAGCGGCTTGTCGTAGATGCCGCCCTCGGTCTACAGCGCCTCGGACATTCTGTGGAAATTTACACATCGCACCACGACCCAGCGCACTGCTTCGAGGAGACACGCGACGGTCCGTCTCGCTGTCTCGCAGCGTTTCTGAGCACTCCCTTTCTGACCTATACAGCTAGGAACGCTACGTGTCCACCACGTCCAGTCACCCTTTCCACGAGCGTACCGCGGAAAATTTCACATCCTTTTCGCGCATTTGCGTCAGCTGCACTTGACTGCACACTTGCTGCGCACGGACGCGCATGCATACGACGTGTTCTTCGTTGACCAGCTGTCAACGTGCGTGCCACTTCTGCGCACGGCTGCGCGCAGACGCGTCGTGTTCTACTGTCACTTCCCTGATAAACTCCTTGCGGACGGGGAATTCGTCAATGGGACAGCGAGACGTAGAAAAGGAGGCGCGCTGAAGAGGATCTACCGCATGCCGATGGACTGGTTAGAGGAAAAGACAACTGGTACGCCTGCCACTCAGTGTTTATGCTGTACATCGTGTTCATCGGAAATTCAGGCGCCGCAGACGTGCTGCTGGCCAACTCCCAGTTCACAGCAGGCGTTTTCAACACGTTCTTCTCGATCCCGCGCAAGCCGCAAGTTGTATACCCTGGCATTAATATATCCGCATATGACCCTCCACCTGGTCTGGAGGATGACAAGGACGTCCGGGAGGTCATCTCGTGCGTATAGTCGGTCGAATTTGCATGGACAAAGGCTTAGTTCGCGAAGAGCAGGGACCGTCCGACACTTCTCTCACTAAACCGATTCGAGAAGAAGAAAAACGTCGCATTGGCTTTGAAGTCATTTGCGCTGCTCCGCCAAAACGCGTCCGCCTCCGCGTCTACTCGAAATCTGCGACTCATTCTTGCTGGTGATTAACTCACATAAACAAACCTTTGAATGTCCGCTTAACCAGCTGTGCAGGTGGCTATGACCCCAGGCTGCAAGACAACATCGATACGCTGCAAGAGCTAACCAAACTCGCCACCACCGAATCGCTCACTTATTTCATCTCCACACCCTCGTTCCAAAGCAAGTCGCTCCCCAACATCCCCGCCTCCACCGCGCCCTCCGCACACGCCGCGTGCGTGCTGCTCCTGCTCAACTTCACCACACCGCAGCGCGCAGCGCTCCTCACCGCGCGCTCGACGCTCGTGCTGCTCTACACGCCTGCGAACGAGCATTTCGGGATCGTGCCCGTCGAAGGGATGGCCGCGGGCGTACCCGTGCTCGCGTGCGACAGCGGCGGGCCGACTGAGAGCGTGCGCGCTGCGCCGCCAACGGAGCGCACGGGGTGGCTTGTGCCGCCTGAGCCGCGCGCGTGGGCGGACACCTTGCAGGAGATCGTCGGCCTCCGGGAGGAGGAGCGCGCCGCGCTGGCAGGTCGTGCGAAGGCCCGTGCGGAGGCGCTGTTTGGGATGGAGGCGATGGCGCTGGGGTTGCAGACTGCACTGTATGATGCGGTGCGCATGGGCCCGCTCAATGCGAGCTACGTGTCGGATGTTGTGCTGGCGACGCTGATATCGCTACTTGCGTATGTGACCTACAAATTCATCTCTTAGGATAGGTTCGTTTCGCCAGACTGAATACATATTTAACACAAACGCTGCGTCGCAAACGGTGCGAATGACTTGGCGACCACAATTATATTGCTGGATGCATTGCCAGATAGAGTGGAGACGGATACACACGGCCGAAAAAGACTGGTACAAATACTGCTATGGTGAAAGAACTGGAGAAAGCGAAGCATACGTATTGACAAATTGGCATACAGAGTGGGCAAGCCCGGGTGAAGTGGATTCAACAGTGTCCGAATGTTTGAGTAAGATACAAATGGCATGAAGGATAATTAAGGCAGTCGGGAAGTGGGTAAAATATAGACTTCTGCGTGCATAGGACTGCGATTGTAAAGATCTGTTGTATGGATTGAACGGCACTGTCGAAATTGGTCAGCGAGCTGAATACAATATGGAATGGCAAACGGAGAGAATCAGATAGAATATAGGCAATCATGGTTGTCCGCATCTCCACGGATGGTGTCGGTACAGGTCTGATGTTGATCATCACAGGAATAAAGGAAAGTATTGAAAGACTTGAAAGAACTGATAATCACCTTGTGAATGGAGCTCAGACTGGGGCAGGCATCGGTGGACGCATTGTCGGCGCGGGCGCACAGCGCTGCGCGGCATATGTATTCCCATAGAACCAGCCTTCTTCCTGATAGGGCTCATCGGTCGCCTGCTCGATTTCGGCATCGCCGCAGTCCTCGACATAGATGCCGACACCAGGGCCTTCTTCTGGCTCGATGAGCACAGACAGGCCCGGCGAAGGGTCGTGCTCGTGTTCCTGTGCAAACTGCAGGCGCCTCAGCGCGAAGATGAGGTCTTCGGCAAGTGGCGTGCTGTTTGGTGGCTCCTCACGCACGGGCTCCCATCCGACGGGAGGAGAGCCTGGTGGCGAGATGAGAAAGTTCTTCTCGATGGCGGGTGGGCGGAGGTGGTTAGGAGAAAAAGCGCATTGAGAGCGGGTAGGAGACGAGGCGGCTTGTATCGGAGTGGGATCGGCGCGATAGACACGCAAGACAGTTTCCGGACTTGAAATATTCGTCAACTCGGTGCTCTACGAGAATAGCCAGTATAACAAGAAACCCATACCTTCCAGACGTCGCGTCAATTTGAAGGCCATCTGAGCCCAATTTCGCGCTCTCGGCAGCATCTTCAGCGTAGTAAACCAGGATAACGCGCGCAAAGGCACGTATAGGCGCCCATGCATATATCTCTCCGTACACAGCGAAATGGTTGCGAAGTGCTTGGAGGACGGTGGGATGAAAAAACGCAGGCGACAAACCGGTGACGACGAGCGAGTTTGTGCGAATCGTCGATGGAATCGAGATAGACAGCGGTGGTGTTGAGGAGACTGAGGCTGGACGAGAAGAGTTTTTATGAACCATTTTGTCTAATGTGTAAGGTCTGTCGTCGATGTCGGTGGTGGTGGTGCTAAGGGTACGACGGCGACGGGAGCACCTTATATACTTGTTTTTTTCGCTGTCTTAGGAAGGTCACGTGCCAAAACGGAAATTGCTGCGCAATTGCGAGCCTGAGCCGGGCGGTGACCGGCAAAGTCAAATTCAGTGGTCGGGCCCAGGGTCTCCGGGCCACGACCACCGCTTTTCACTGTGCTTGCTTACACTTGAACAAACCGATTGGACTGTGCAACAAAAATGGACGCCAGAGCTGTACAACACTGTTGCTGTTTATGGTTGGCATCATGATCGCAAGGTAATATTGTGTTTGGGTGGCAGTGAACACTGAGGCTACTACTGCTTACTTGTGGAAGCTCCAGCACTGCGATCGGCTCAAGATTAATATGAATCCTCTTAGACGGAATAGGATTTGTGCCACGTATGCAAGGCAGTTTGTCTTGACCTGGAGAAAGGACAGCTATTGTTTTTCCTTGGTCTCAGCTGAATAACGAGTCATAACGTTGTATGCGAAGAAGTCGAGCACAGGCTACACCGAGTTACTCACCCACGCACTGTCGGCCAGTTGTGCTAGGTGGAGTCCTGTGTCCATTGTCTGCCTGATGAAGCGTAACAATCCCCCGTGTCTAACGCCATACCATTACAACTTGAAATGCCGATTGCCGCATCGCCCCCATATATGCAATGCGGTGCGGCTGCGGCCCAGCAGATCGAAATTTCTCGCCCTTATAAGTGCCTGCTGCGAACTACCGCATCAGTGACAATGCTTGCATCCCCTCTTCCTTTTCCTAGCCCTGGCACAGCTGTGCGAGGGAACGTTGCCGGAGTCTGCCAGAAGCAGTCACATAAAGAAACAAGAGCAGTCTCCTTGCCGGCTCATGTGAAAACTCCTTAAATTAGTCAAGAACTTATCTTATTCCGCGTCTCGACTGCACTTTTCGGGAGTCACTTTTTTCGTTGCTAGGGGCTGTGAGTGTATTGGGTGTCTCAGGAGCTCAATATCAGGGACTCGTCCTAGAGAACCGGAATGACTTCCGATAGAACGTACATGGCTGTGGAGAAAGTGGGCTCAGGGAACTCCGCCAAACCGTGTGCTGATTTATGCATCATGGAGACCAGCTTCACAGTAACTTGGCTAAGGGTATGACATAGCATTCGTCATTCAACTGAGACTAGGAGAAGAATAAAGGATAGTATCGGCAAGGGCATAAAATATAATAAGGGCGTCGCCATGAGTACAGCGCGTTTTCTGATTTATGGAATGCAAATATCATTTGGGGACCATGTGTACTCGTAGTTTCCCGGGTTTTCCTCTCGTTTACCTTCTTTTCTTTACCAGCTTTTTGATTAAAGTTAATCAGTCCAAGTTGGAGTCTTGAAGTTAGTCACGATCGACGCTACTTTCCTTAAAAGGCGTCGGAGCTGTAAACGGTAAGGGTTTGCCGGCAACGTCCTCGAATCACCAACTTGCACTTCGTCCTCGATGTCGACTGCAACATTGCCTCCCGTCGCTGACATTCCGTCTGGCCATTACGCGGCAAAAAGGAAGAGGTACGCTTCATACTTGCATTCTCCATTCTGGACAGACTTCTGATAATGGGGCTTTGTAGGTCGCGCTCACGTTCGCCAATTCGTGATGCTGCGCCTCCGCCTCCGGCAAACCGCCGAAGGTCTGTCTCGCCTCCAGGGGGGAGGGTAAGGGTGGAGATGCCGAGGGTTGAGGATGCGGATCCTGCACGAAGGCGGGAGCGAGAGCGACAGCTGGCGTTGCGCATGGCGGAGGTCGAGTTGGAGGGGAAAGAGAAGGAAAAGGAGAAAGAAAAGCCTGCATTCGATGCACAATCCGAGTTCTCCAAACTCATCTCATCGCGGTCGGGTGGTGTGTATATCCCGCCTGCACGCCTGCAGGCAATGCAGGCGGAGGCAGCAAAAGACAAGACGAGCCCAGAGTACCAGCGTCTTGCTTGGGATGCACTGCGCAAGTCGATCACCGGTATTGTCAACAGGGTGAATATTGCGAACATCAAAGACATTGTACCCGAGTTGTTCTCCGAAAACCTCGTCCGTGGTCGCGGTCTCTTTGCACGCAGTATCATGAAGGCACAGTCGGCCAGCTTGCCTTTCACGCCTGTTTTTGCATCACTCGTTGCCGTTATCAACACCAAGCTCCCTCAAGTGGGAGAACTCGTGTTTACTAGGCTTATCGGACAGTTCAGGCGTGCTTTCAAACGGAATGACAAGGTCCGTCTATTTTACACTTTTTTGATGTAAAAGTACGATTTATTCACATGAAATTTATAGATTGTTTGCCACTCAACAACAACGTTCATTGCGCATCTCGTCAACCAAGGCATTGCACACGAAGTCATCGCGCTCCAAATTCTCGTCCTCCTGCTTGAACGCCCGACCGACGATTCTGTCGAAATTGCCGTCGGTTTCATGCGGGAAGTAGGTGCCTATCTTGCAGAGAACTCGCCAAAAGCGAACGCGTCTGTGTACGAACAGTTCCGAAAAGTGTTGAACGAGGGCACAATTAGTCAGCGCGTGCAGTACATGATTGAAGTACTCATGCAAGTGCGGAAAGACAAGTACAAAGACAACCCGATCATCCCGGAGGGGTTGGATCTTGTATTGGAGGAGGAGCAGATTACTCATCAGATAGGTCTTGACGACGAGCTTCAGGTCCAAGAGGGGTTAAGTGAGTACCTTAGTCTCTATGTGTGGCACAGCTTATTCATGCGCACGGCAGACATTTTCAAGCTTGACCCAAACTACCTCGAGAACGAGGACAAGTACAAGGAAATCAAAGCGGAAATTCTTGGCGAGGGGTCTTCTGACGAGGAGTCGGAAGACGAGAGCGATGAGAGTGAAAACGAGGAAGGTAAGCACCTCCGTGCCTTAATCAAATGACATACGTGTACTGACCTTTTGTTCAGCGGTTGCGGATAAGGAAGGCATTGAGGATCAGACATCCACGAACCTGGTCAATCTCCGTCGTACTATCTACCTGAGCATCATGAATGCACTTAACTATGAGGAGGCTGTTCATAAATTGTTGAAAGTGCAGATCGAGGAAGGCCAAGAGGTAGTACCTATTCATCAGTTATCTTTGAATGACTTGCTAACCAGGTTTTTCAGATCGAATTGGTCAAGATGGTAATTGAGTGTTGTTCGCAAGAACGATCGTATTCGAAATTCTATGGGTTAATCGGCGAGCGTTTTAGCAAGCTCAACAGGGTGTGGACCGATGCTCTTGAAGAGTCCTTCCGTGACTACTATGATACTATCCATCGCTACGAGACAAATCGATTGCGCAATATATCGCGCTTCTTCGGGCATTTACTTGCCACCGACGCGATTTCATGGGGGGCGCTCCAGGTCATCAAAATGAACGAGGACGACACGACAAGTAGTAGCCGTATCTTCGTCAAAATCATGTTTTCCGAAATTGTCGAGGCAATGGGCGTCAAGGCGATAGCGGAGCGTTTCAAGGATCCCGAGGTTAAGCACTTCTGCGAAGGCATGTTCCCCATGGACAATCCCAAAAACACACGGTTTTCCATCAACTACTTTACGAGTATTGGTCTCGGTATCGTTACAGAAGAAATGCGCAATCATCTCAAGGTATGCCCTCATTTTTTGATACGATATACATTCTGAGCTAATTAAATTTCAAAAGAATGCCCCGCGTCTCATCATGGAGCAGCGTCGGGCGCTCATGGAGGAGTCTTCTTCGTCAGAATCGGATTCAGACCCTACAACTGATTCTGATTCTGACTCCGAATCGGATTCGGACGCATCTACGTATTCGTCTGACAGCAGGGCCCACCGTAGCCCGCGCCGCCGCCGCGTACCGTCCCGATCGCCCACTCCGCCCCCAAGGCGTCCTTCTTTACCTCCCCGGCGCGATCGTGACCCGGTGCGAGGCAGGGACGACTCACGCTCACGCTCACCCGCGCCTTACCGTGGCCCCGGTGGCGATCGTGCACGTCACCGCTCGGACTCGCGCTCCCCGCCCCCGCCACCCCGCAGAGGTGGAGGCGACCGTGACCGTCCACCTGTGAATGATCGTTACAGGGAGCGCTCACCCCCGCCACGCCGCGACGTGCCAAATAGCTACGGGCGCGGTGGATACGGCAGGCGGGAGGACTCGCTCGAGCGACGCCGCGATAAACCTCTCGTGCGGGAACACGGGAGAGACAGATCGCGTTCGCCGCCGCCGCCACCGCCACCACCACGCAGACGAGGGCCTTCAGACTCGCCTGCGCGCGACAGGGGTAAATATCGGGGCCGTGCCCGGTCTGCGTCTTCAGGCGCGAGCTCTCCGCGTGTCCGTCGTGCGGACAGCCGCGAGCGCGACCGTGAGCCCCCGAGGCGTGCTCCACGAGACAGGTC
>JAKOPK010000234.1:0-43743 GCA_024195185.1 Coniferiporia weirii
TTAGCTCCGCTCCACTATGGCGTGATATTGCGTGATCGTTACGTTATCTTGTTATATTCGTTTATTTATATTTAATACTTACGAAGGCGACATCAACCACATGGACGACTTACGGTCGGGGCTTGCATATATACATGGCAGACTCGGTAAAGGCAGCAATAGCCAGCCAATAACAAGGCGAAATGGCCGAGCGGTCTAAGGCGCTGGAATTAGGTAATATTTACGTACATCCAGTCCGAAAGGGCGTGGGTTCAAATCCCACTTTCGTCAGCACTTTTTCTTTGTCTGAAGTACCTTCCTTTTTTACTTGCAATAACGTCCCTGTAACGAAGCTCTATAGTATACATATTTGCATATACATCCCAGGAATAAAAAGCCCCGCCTTTGCGGTAGCCCGACATGACTATATCGTACATACACAGAAAGAAATACTGGATCTTCTGGACCTCACTGGTAAGCCGTCGAATCTTGCAGTCGCCATCGTCTCAGCGGACCCCACCACCAGAGCGACCACGGCTCCTGCCTCGGCGGTGGGGGCGGCTGCGTCCGCCGCTCACGCGTCCTCCGTCCAGGCAGCGGAGCATCACCGCCCACCCCTCGCGGGCGCCGCACAAGGTCCTCGCGGTCGCCCCCGTCTGCCATAGACATCTCCATCTCCATCTCGCGCCGCTCACGCTCACGCAGACCGAAGCTGCCCAACCCCCACCCGACGACGCCTGGGTCGACGTCCGCGTCCACGTCGCCGCCTGCGTCCCCATCTGCAGCTCGCTTGCCTGCGTACGCTGCGCGCTTCCGCCGCACCCGCTCGAGCGCCTGTAGATGCGCCGCGGCAAGGTGCGCTCGCCGCAGGAGGTGATAAAAGTGCGAGACGGCAAGCAACGGCGGCGATAGGCGGAGCCGTGCGTAAAGCCCGTCCCCACCAGCCGCAGCAGGCGCGCCTGCGCCACCGGGCACGGTGGTCGTCGAGGACTCGACTGACGGCATGTCCGTACGTACCGTAGACGCCGACGCCCCGTCCGGAGTAGTCAGGTTCGCCAGCTCGATAGGCTCGCCGGTCGCGCTTCCCTTGCGCGCGAAGCCCAGCGACTCCGAGGCGTTACGCCAGAGCGCCTGTGCCTTCTCCCTGCGGACGGAACGCCGTGCGGCGCGCGCCTTGCGTTTGCGATCGCGCCGCTCCTCGCGGTAGAGGAGCTCCTCGACCTCTCCAACGCCGCGGCCCCCGCCGACCCACCACCACCAGCCGAGGAAGCTCTGCCAGAGCACGACGACCCAGATCATGTGCGGGAGCCAAGTGTACTGGTCCTTGGTCGGGATGTACAGAAAGTTGAGCCCCGTAGATATGACTGCGAGCGCCATCGCTGCGGCGCCGAAGGCGGCGGTCCCGCCGTCGGTCCGCCATGCCTGCTTGCGGTTGACGGCAAAGCCCCAGAGGCAGAGCGCGGCGGTAAAGAGGAGTGAGAGTGCGGCGTTGCAAGTGTTGCGTACGGTGTCGGCTATGTCGACAATGGTTTGGGACTGGTGAATAGGGAGGAGCTCCATCGCAGCTGAGAGCAGGGCGAGGGGTGCAAGTAGACCCAGGATGAGACGAGCTTCCAGATGCGAAGGGTAGAGCAAGGTTAGGAATTGAATGTGTGTGATCTTTGCATAAAACGACGGCTTTAGTAGTATTTATAGCTGAGATATCCGCACAACACATACCTGGACCAGAGCGGAGGTGGTCGCGTCCATCACATACCAGGCTGCGAGTTCCGACGTGCTCCATACAGACGGCTCGTACACCATCGCCAAGCTGGTGTCGTTCGTGCCCGTCTGGATACCAGAGGTGTTCTGGAAGCCCGGGGGAACAGGCACCGAAAGATACGTGAGCATGTAAGGCCACTGCTGGCTGTCGCGGAAAGCCTGGGAGAGGACGACACAGATGGTAGCGATGAGAGAGACGAAGAGCGAGAGCACGCCCGCGAGCTGGAGGACGTAGTTGACCGGCGCGAGCGGCCAGTGATACTGAGCGGTGAAGAGTAGGTGGAACAGCAAGACGGTTGTGAGCGCAAAGGCGATACCGTCGAGGAGGATTTGGACCGGCAGCGAGCGCGCAAAGGCGGGCTGCATCGCAAGTATGGGGTTTTGGTCGAACCCAACGTCATTGCTGCTGTTGGTATCTGCAAGGCAGAGCCGTGCGGTCAGGAGCAGGATAGCGGCCGACGCGATGAACGACCATTTCTTCCAGCCCATGGTCATCAACGCCGTCGGTGTCGGTGTCGGTCGTGTTGTTGTCGGCGTTCGTCGCAGCGTCGGTGGCCAGGTTATCAATAAGGTGCTGCCTTCCTTCTTTGTCATTAATTACTACTTTAGTACATAAACTTGTAGGAAATAAAATAAAATGAGTGGGGATCTATTCATTAAACCACTCTTCGGTCCGAGTACTCATTGTCCTTCCCTTGCCTCAGAACCTTCCAAGACGCTATTGCTTCCCGCAGCAGCATTGGAAGAGACGAGGATGTCCGCTGTAGTCGTGTCGAGTTGCGCTGCCATCAGAATGCGGAACCGAGAGTCCGGCCGCGACACCTGCGGGAAAGGGGGTTAGACAAGTAGGGTCATCCGGTAGACTGGAGTGCTCACTAGTTGTCGGTATGTGCCAGACTCCGTAATTTTCCCATCTAGTTCATCATGCGTCAGAAGACCTTCCAGCAAGATTAAGCACGGGCAAACCTTCAAGCACGACGATACGCTCCGCTCGCGCGATCGTAGAGAGCCGGTGCGCAACTATCAGACACGTGGTCTGCCGCGAACTCAGGATTTTGTCTATAGCGTCGTTAACCTGAACGGAAGCCGTGTCAGAATGCCGTTTTGCGACGATCCAACGAGAAAATGTACCCGATACTCGGAAGCTGCGTCCAGTGAGCTCGTTGCCTCATCCATAGCAAGGATCGCCGGCTTCTTTAATAATGCTCGGGCTATCGCAAGACGCTGACGTTGTCCTCCGCTAAGGCTCAGCCTTCCAACTGCAGCGAAGTTTCGGATTAGTCACCTACACTAGATACTAAGAAAGGGTTCAAAAACACGAACTTTGGGTATCGAAGCCCTGCGGCATCCCCCAGACGAACTCGCAGTTCGCCTGGCGCGCAACCTCCTCTATCTGCTCGCGCGTTGCGTCCGCGTTGCCGAACGCGATATTGGACGCGATTGTTCCCGTGAACAATACCGGATCCTGTGGGACGACACCTATCAGATTTCGCCACGAAGCGGGCGAGAACTCTCGGATATCTGCGACATCCGGAAGTGAATACCAATACGACTGATTTCAGCTGGCAAGTCCTACCTTGTCCATCGAATTTGACGCTTCCGCTTACGGGATCGTAGAAGCGAAGTAGCAGGGACTGCACGCTCGACTTTCCGCTTCCGCTTTGACCACTGCGACACTGCATCAGACAGAGCTTGTGCATGTGCCAAAAAGGAGACTTACACTATGGCTACGCTCTCGCCAACCTCAAGCTTAAGGTTGAAGTTCTTCAGGACCTCCACTCCCTTTCGACTCGGGTACTCGAAGGAAATATTGTCGAAGGATATAGGTCCTCTGCGCGTAAGCGACACAGGCACTCCGCTTTGCGGAATCATAGGTTCGCGTTCCAACAGCTCAAAGATACGCGCTCCTGCACCAACACCTCTCATTATTGATCCCTAAAAAAATAAAATGTGAAGTTTATAAGGTCATCCTTTAACGCAGGAGCCGTTACTCACGAAGAAAGACCTACGCAAAAGTTAGATTTGATACGTGAGGGAAAAAGAGAGTTGACTCACGTGAGCATGGACAGGCCATTTCCGACGTAGACGGTGTAAAGCAGCATGCTCGTCAAGTCACCCACGGAAATAATGCCCTTAGATACGAGGCTACCACCTGCAGAGGATGGATGTCACGCTGGCTATACGGGTTAAAGAAATGCCAACATACCATAACCCAGGAGGCAAAGCAGCGTCACGTTCCCGCTCCAGCCAGTCGCACCGAAGAAAAAGCCGCTTGCCAAAGCCTCCTTGCGAGCAAGGCTGAGCACATGATTAACCCGTACAGCAAATTTCCCTTCCTCCTGCGCCTGAGCGTTGAAGGACTGTACGGTCCGGAAGGCGGACAGGGACTCTGAAGCGATTTTTGTCATCTCGCCAACTGCCTCCTGCGTGCGGTTCGATAGGCGCTTGATGTAGCGTCCATAGAATACCTGAGACAGAAGTCAGCCGAATAGCGTGCGGCGAAACGGCGGTAAACGTACAGCGCCGAGAGAAACAGGCGGGACAACTGCCAGCATAAGGGCCGTGAGAGTTGGGGACAAGTAGAACATCGCTCCTACTTCTCGTTTCTAAGATACTTCCTGAACGTAGGTGAAATTAATGAACTCACAGCCGACGGAAGCCATTACAACAGCGCGTAAACCGTCGCTCAGGTTTTGCGTTAAACTTGCCAGAAAGATCAGCAAAAAAATTAATCTGGAGAGCCGATGATCTTACGATTCGCCGACGATGCTGGAATCCACACTCAGGCGACTGATGACATCACCTTCACCCTTCTCCACGAATTCGACTTCCTGCTGCAGAGAGCTAGCATAGGTACGCTGGCGCAGCCCTGCGACGATTCGTTGGCCAGAGAGACGCATTAAAATCGAACGACCTGCATTCGCGGCTGCGCCAACGGTGAAAGCTGCCAGAAGAAGGGAGGACGCCTGCACAAGACTAAGTCCGAAGGGTATTTGCTGTAAACTTGTCAGAAAGTGTGTAATCACGATAAATAGACTAGAGACGGACTGGACTGGAAGACGCGAAGAAGTCTATAAGCTTTCCAATAGTAAACGGGATGGATAAAGATACAGAGGAAGACACGAGAAGAAGTCCAATAGCCATTGAGAGAGGTTTCCGCTCGGGTTTCGCAAGCGCGACTATTTTTCGGAAAGACGAGCCGGTGGGAGCCCCCGTAGATTTTTCCGGCCGTAAAGAGGCCGGGAGGAGTCTGGCGAGAATGCCTGGCTGGGGCGGGGACGGGGCTGCCTTCGTGGGCTTCTCAGCAGCAGAAAGCCGTGGGGCGGACGCGTGAAGCTGGCGGCGGCCTTGATCACTCGCCCATGCTAGGCATGCGCTCGGGCGCACACCGGGGCGCAACGAGAGACGTTCGGTGTGTAGTTGACGGACATAAATCCCAGATGCGAAAGACCTTCGACACAAAGTCTCGCCGGTGCGACTACTGGCACCAGTAGCACGCAGCCCGACGGAGATGAGAAGCCTTGCGTTCATGGCCCGTTAGCCCGCCAGTACCGTTCCTCCAGCGGTTGGCGACGTGCGTTTCTCGTTATGCAAAGCAGCGAGCTCTCAGGACGTCGACGGAGACCAACGTAGTTCTGACGAAGAAATGCATGAGAGCGAGAGTCCGGGTCGGGGCACGTGACTCATCGGACGCGTCTCCGGCGCGGCGCTAACACGTCACCAGTGGACAAGGGCTTCGAAAAAGACTAACGGCATCTCATACGTGAATAATGTGCAATAATAGTAATAAAGTCGTTCATTATGCAGAAGACTATCATGAGAGTACAAAACTACGTGGGGTATAGACCATCTACAGGTAGCGAGGCGGCACGCTCATATTTTACCTCCTAAAGTCTGAAGAGGCAGGACTTGTCAGAAACATTTTCGCCAAATGACTGCGCTTGCCGACTCACCCGTTACCAGCCTCAAATGCGCGACCCTAATAGCCTGCAGCTCCCGGCGCAGCATCGCCCTCCCTCTTCAGCCTCAGCAGCACCTCCTTGAACCTGCTCAAATCCGTTGTTCCCGCGCCAGTACGCGCAAGCGTCTTGCTCTGGGAGTTTTGTAGGTCGATGTACTCGCAGATACGTGACCAGGTGGTACCCGCAGATAGCGAGTCGGAAAACGAAGCGAGGTATTCCGCCTCTTGTTGCCTGAAATGAAGTGCTCAGCGGGACAGACGAAAGACGCCCAACCAGATGCTCACTTGTTCTCCTTGATATTCCTCTCCTTCTTCGCGTTATATTCTTCGTAGAATTGGTCGATGGAGCGCTCAGCCTTCGAAATGGTCTCCTGTCGTCTGGCCTGGGAGGCCTCGTCGCGGGTTTTTATTTCTGCGGCCTGCTTTTCGCGCCATGCCCTGAAAAACAAGTAAGCGAAGCGGCCTTACATAAACGACACGTACTCACTTGATGACTTCCGGCTCTTCTTCATCAGGAATGGGTGCTTGCAGAATCGGCGTCGAGGTGAATGCCGAGGGCTGAGGGCGGGGCGCAAAGGGAGAAGCTACCCCAAAAGACGGCTGCTGGGGCACGACTTGCGGTTGGACCTTATTGAGGAGAATGAATAACAGCAGAAACGCCCAGGAGTTCAGCGTTGCTCACCGTGCTGCCCATGTCGAGGTCGGGAAATTGGTCCTCGAACCGCTCTAATTCGTCATCACCAGTGACTTTGACGTCCTGAGCGTGTCCGTCAACGGGTTCAGCAAAGTCGTCGAAGGAAAGCGGGTCGAGCGAGACCGGCTGTGAGGATGCAGGGGCAGGAACGGGTATGTCGTCAATGCCGTCGAGGCTGATGTCCGGGAAGGCAGACGCGGCGCGGTCCAAGTCGATGTCGTCTGCACCGCCCGACGGCGGCGAGAATGAGCTGCCCAGCAGCCCGTTTTCGCGAGAGAGGAAGTCGTCCATGGCTGTCGGCGGCGTCGCGGATGTTGCTGGTGCTGGCGGTGTTGTCGCTGCTGTTGCAGTCGAGCGTATGGAATCCGAGTCTGACTCTCTGGCTGTCCGTGTCCGTGACGGCCGTAGCGCGTCACGCGCCTGGGAAAACAGCCGCATCTTCCTCCATCGCCGTCGCTGCCCAGAGTCGTCCGAGGCGGCGATGTCCAGCACGCTCGCGTTCGTCCCGCCGAAGATGCTGACCCCGTCGGTCGTCTTTTTCCGTGACAGGAGTTCGAATGAAATCGTTCGCAGAGGGCCTCTCATCGTGATGTGCTACATCGTTCTTGCCTGCAGACTGAGAGATATACCTTGACTGGTTGACACGTTTTCCTGAGATACACGAAGGTGCGGTGTGGCTTTCATACAGCGGGGCGCATGTTCTCGTTGCACCTAAAATTCTCAAGTGCGAATGACGAAGGGTGAGTCCGCAGGCTCTTTGTCGGCGAATATAACCCCATTCTCGAATACACAAAAATCAGATATAATTTTGATTTTACTACGAGATAGCATTGGCCACAAAATCCAGCAAAAAGTCTGTACGAGTCGCCAGAACTCTTACTTTCACAAGTGCACTGGCAACGGCGACCCGCTGCCGATGATGGATTCAAGACCCAATGATGATGGTGTCGCCGACTTATGGCGACCACGGAGATATAAGATACGGGGACGTGTTGCTGATGTGCACACGCACGGCGAGGAAGTTGTTATGATGCAGGGAGACAAACTTATCACGAACACCTTCGGATAGATCCAGAAGGGCGCATCGCTCCGCTGCAGAGCCGTCTCATCGTGGTTGCTACTGCGCAGCTCAAGTCGGTGCCGTATGGAAGAGCCTCGAGAAGCCGAGGAATGGTGACGCTCTGCAATGCAAGTCCTCGCGTCTCATGAACGCCTGTTGCGCGAGGATACTCCGCAGTCTAGTAGTTCTCCCCTCGAACCGGGCCGTGTTTCGCGAAGCCGTGTGAGACCAGGGTGCGTGACGAACACGCTGGACTCCAAGACCAGTTCGTGATGTGCTGCTGAACCTTGTCAGAGCCTTCTAAGCTCACATTGCATGGCAGTGAAAAGCCGAAGAACTCAGGCGCTTCTCTCATAGAAATACAACCATCCCCAAATCCCAGGGGGCATGGACGACGCCCCCAAAAAGACCGTCTTCAATTTATATGTTTCTCCCAAGGCAGCGCTACAATGGTATCATTTTAAATGGGACCTAGAACTCCATCTATGCACGCATACGAATCTCGTTTTAATTGTTCCAGATCGCGATACTTTGAATACTATCCTGCACTTCTGTGTGTAAATGCGGAGACGAATCCGATGATGGCCGAATGATTGCCAATCCTTGGTGTGCTTAAGCGAAGCCTTCTTATAGGCGAAATGGCCGAGCGGTCTAAGGCGCTAGAATCAGGCTTATCTAATCTAGTCCGAAAGGGCGTGGGTTCGAATCCCACTTTCGTCAAGCTTTTTCCCTTTTGTGAGTTCGTTGCGAAAAGATCAATTATCAATGTTGTCGTATCATTAGTCTGGTAAATTTGTTATTCAGTCCTGATAGATGGCGGTGTACTACTTCGTTCAAAAACCGAGGGTGAACGTTGGTACCCGATTTTCAACAGTCAAATTTTTCTGTAAATATTATCGAGTAACTAGCCATGCACGACCTAGACCATGGGGTGGAGGACCGTTGGTGGAGGAGAGGAAAAGGCATGATCAGCGGGTGGCTCCAAGCAGAAAGACGAATCGAGTTTATAATAGCGAGAGCTGTGCACCAATGATAGGAGCATTCGAACTTGAAAGTGACTAATTCACAGTTACTACCTTGGAAATCCTTTAGCTGGATGGGCATGCTGCATCCCTGTCTGAGTATGCTTGATGTCCGCGCATCACCGCCGAGAAACTGTCAATACTAGCCCCTTTCCCCGGCATTTGGTTAGTAGCCCAGTTGCGTAAACTCGCTCAATCACCATACGCCAAAAATTCCTCCCTCGTTGCGTATCTGTCGTCCAGTAATTGGATCCAGGAGCCGCAGCCAGAGGATGGATGGCAACAATCATGGGCAATAAAAAGCTCTGCGGATTGATATGGGGCGAACATCCGTGTTAGGGCAGAAGTTCATTTGCGCTATTACGGTTTGTTATATGTCCAAGTTGAGAAGGACCGAGGCCTCTCCCGCCTGCACATGTGGCGCGTCGTGGACCCAAACGTCGCTCTTGTCTGGTAAGTTGTGCATACAACGACTGCAGCAGCGTACGAAATACTCTTTTTCACTGTGGCTTTCCTCGAAAATTATTGTCAGAAATCGTCACTGCAATTAGCGTTGTGAGTTTCAATTATCTATTTCAAATAGCACGCACATGTCAGCCTCGTGCTCGACTGTGCGCCCAAATCAGCAAATAAGGAAATAAGATGTGATAAGAAGGGATGCCGTAATACACGTGTTGTCGGTGCAACTGGATCTCGACTATCTCATGCGACCACGGGCTCTGGTGCGCCGTCCTCGTTGTCTTACCCGCTCGACATGAAGCGCGCCCCCTCTGCAAGAGGCCCGTCCCCGACGAACACAATGTATTCTGGCATCTCCAACTACCGCTCCGACCAGTACAAACCACTTCGTGACAAATCTAGGGCTCCCTCGGTCACCGTGGATCCCAGGGCGATCGCAAAGGTCCATTATGAGGAAATGGCGTCCTACCTCGAGAACCATCTGGCCAGAGGTCTGTCTCTCCGATCTTCAATCCCGCCTTGACGCCAGCTAAATCCGACAAATCATCAAGAGCCTGCAAACGCTCGAGCGTCGGCGCGCGACAAGCTAACGCGTCTCACCCGTCAACAATTCCAGGAGCTCTCGACTGACGTCTTTGATGAACTCCTTCGGCGTAAGAACAACGCAGAGAATGAGGGTACGTCGTATTTTTCTGGCACGGAGGAGGCTGGCGGTGCCTCCAGGCACGGAACGCGGGAATTTTTGGCACTCGACCTTGTCGGCCGCCGCTGCAGTGCTCAAATTGCAGGCGCGCTAACAATGCGTGCCAACTCGCCTGTCTTTCACTTTGGCAATAATACACGCTAGCTTCTACGTGTTCCTTTCGTGAGCCATCAGCGCTAATTTTGTCTTTCTCCCAAAAGTGCCCTTCCTGCCGGTCAGGGATGACTTTCACCCAAAGCGTAACCAAGCTCGACAAAAACTTGCGACACTACCTAAGACGCGCTTCAAAGATCTGAGCGGGGATGTTTTCCATGAACTTGGTCGGAGATATCCCGAATTCAAAGAGCCTGAGGTAAGCAGCGTGTATTTGTTACGGAAATGATAGTCCATACTCTGTTTATATGCCGAGTGGGCTGTACTCTTCCATAAGGCTATGAGCCTTGCAAATATTTCGTCTTTCCCCTTCGATATTGACTGTGGTTTTATTGACGCCACTTTCCTTATCTTGTGACCAGACTCTACCCGACCCGACATCTCCTACGTCAAATTATGATGATTTAGACGTCCCTTCTCCAGATTTCCCCCAGTCGTCAAAGGACAGCATGGCAACCCGCGTCGCTCCAACTGATAGTGGGTACGCTGCGAGCAGTCGTCGTCCCAGCGAGGACAATTATCGCAGACCAAGTGAAGATAGCTATCGCAGACGGCCTAGCGAAGACGCCTATGGAAATCGAAGTGAAGATGGTGGATACAACGGCGTCCGACGAGTAAGCGAGGACAATAACTTCGGCCGCGACAGTTTTGCCGCTTCGTCGAGGCGGAAACCTTCCCAGGACATTGTGTCCAACTTGCGAAACGAAGAACGCCGGCGGCCTTCTCCTGACGTGACTCTGTCTGGGCGCAGATCTGGTGAAGACGATCGCGAACTTGCCAGAAGACCTTCGGGCTCCATTTCAACAGCTTCGGACTCCACGAACGCGACTAATGCACAGCGGGAGGTTATCATTCCTAACAAGAGCACAATTGCTGAGGAGGATATCGAAGTCCCTTATGGGAGAGAGAGGGAGAGCTCAAGTACAGCGGTCGGAGGGCGTGCTTCACGAAGTCCCGACACCCGTGAACGCAGCCCTGACCAACGGATGGATACTGACGGCGAGGGCATAACTGACAACGAACCGTCCAGTTCGCGTTCTCCCCAAATGGAGGCTGGCGGTCTCGGTGGACTCAGTGGGCTGTCAGCGCGATTGCGGGATAGACCTGTCGAGGAGGAAGACGAGGACAGCTGGTCTGGCCAGGGGCGCAGTGGGGAGGAATATTTCGATAAGCTGTCTCTCGGAAGGGCAAGCGTTGCTTCAGATCGATCATTGGGTCTTGGCCAATCCTCCAGAGTTTCCGCTTCCATCAACCCCGGCAGGTCCAGTAAAGCAGGAGGGGCTTTCGAGGCCGATCTGGAAAGCTTGCGACGCGATTACGAGTACAAGATCGCTACCATGCAAAGTCGCTTGACTGGACTGGAGCGGTCCCTGGAGGACGCCGAGGAGAGGGAACGCCGGCTTAGAGCATCTGCCGGAGACGAGAAAGTAAAGTTGCTGGAGGAAGAGGTGAAAGTCCTCCGGGAGGTAAGCTCAACTATTGGTTAATCCTTTAGTTCGACCGTCTCACTTTTCTTTTTAGAAAGAGGAGGAGCAGAAGGCCGCAATGCATGCACTACGACGGGAACTCGGAGAATTACGCGAGGAAAGGTCGCAAGAGCAAGAAGCAGCCGCAAGAAGGGCCCAGGAGAGTAAGCAGGAACTGGAGTCTTATCGAGATCGTTGTGATCGGTTAGAAACCGAGATTGCAGGAATGGGAGGCGCTGTACGCTTTTCATCACCTCGAGCTCTGTTTAACAGATCTGACTCTGTTATTCTACCCCGCAGGGTGTTGATACAGAAACTGTCGAGCAGCTTCGTTCCGACCTGGAAGGCCTTTTCTCTGAATTGGCGGATTTGTCCCATCGCAACGATGAATTGATGATTGCGAAAGACTCAGATTTGGCGGTAATTCACAACCTCGACTCGCAGTTGAAGGACTACAAGCGCAAATATGAAACTGCAAAGACGGAATTAAGGAGCTTCAAAGGTACGAGTTTATCCCAGCTTATGATAACACTTTCTGACCAGGGTCTTGAACGGTCTGAAGCTACTTCACAACTCTTTCTCCAAGCTCCCAAGCCGGACTCCGATCAGCTGCCCATGTCGCCGGATGGAGGACTCTTGGACATACATGTCACTGCTTTTGTAACAGCAACCGACGGTCTTCTAACCGCAGGACGGTCAAATGCGCCGAGCCGGGTGCTTACACCTATGAAATCGGTCGTAAATGCTGTTATGGCAATTACGGAAGACGTCCGAGCATACGAACGGCGTCCCGACAATACAGAAGCTGACATTGAAATTATTCGTGCGCTTCGTCAGAGAACTGAGGCAACGCTCAGCAACCTCGTCACAGCATCGAAAACACACGCGACTAGCATGGGAATGTCCCCCGTCAGTCTGCTTGACGCAGCTTCTAGCCATTTATCAGCGACTGTTACGGAACTTGGGAAAACCATCTTCATCCGGAAAGCGACTAAGGCTGAACAAGATCAATTTGTTTCAACTTCAGGAACTAGTTCCTTTGGTTCGAATGGCTTCATGCCTTCATTACGTTCCATTGACGAGATCAAAGCACATCAGCGGACAGGTTCATCGAGTTCGTCAAGTTATCGCAGGCCGCAGGAGGCATCGCCTCCCGTTCCAAGCAGATATCCCGAAGCACTAGGGTTTTCACCTCCGCCAAACTCTTCTATGCTGGCTGATGCTGCGAAGAGACGTCCGGCGTCGCCGTCGAGTTCCGCCGGGAGTTCACCACCCCCTCTATTCGATCAACCGAGATCGGGGGCCACTGCGAGCGACGATAGTGCAGCCCCAGAGGGACCAGAAGAGGCCTGGGCTGAGCTTAAGGTAAAGTTGTCACCTTCATGTCTGGTCGTCTTCCTAGTGTCTAATGTCATTCATTAAAGCCCTATCTAGAGGCTCAGTCGGAATCAATTGTCTATGCAATCCAGAGCGTTCTCTCAGGCGTCCGAAATCCGACGCCTACTTCAGAACTGAATGAGAACCTTACGCAGATCATAACGATCGTGTCGAGCATAGTTGCTGTATGCAAGGACAGCCTTCCCCCTGCGTCCGCGCGTAGTGGAGGTGACATCCTTAGGGAACTCAGCGATCACGCGAACAAACTTAGCGAAGTGCAAAGCCTCCGCGAGGTTACGAAGGAATCGAGACAGGTAATGGCGAAATCCAGCTTTGCAATCGCCAATGCAATGAAGGGTTTGATGAAGCTATGAATTCCTCCCTCGTATCATGTTATCATGTCATTTACGCTTGTTCGACCTGTTGTCACGACTCACGCCCTAAATTATATGTCCATTTGTATAGTTTCTTGCACGGCACAATTATACCTTCATACCTAGCTTGTAGGAGCAATTTCAATTTTTCGCAAATTAAGTCATTCTATAGTAGCGGGGCGAGTGAATAACACGAAGACAGAACACAGGACTACAATTGTATTTAATCCTGTTTTTGGGCAGCTGCAGCTTCTCTTTCCTTCTTGCGCAAGGCGCGCTTCCGGATGTCCTTGTGGAGAGCTGTGAATGCCATTATTGAGACGGTTCCACCTCTGGTTTAACAAACGACTGAACATACCGAGGGTATAGCTAATGAATGCCCCTTTCCATCCGATAACATTAATGAAGTGATCGAGCAGAGCGTGAGACCAATAAGGCGTCGAAGTCGATGGACGACCTAGAGGTAGCATTTGGTTATTACGGAACCGAAATCATAAAAACAAATCACATACCAGTCCAGAGAGCACCACAAGAAAGTCCGAGTTTTCTCAGGACGGAGGAAACATATGCCTTGGGCATTGGGATCAGCGCCGAAGAACGACGGATACGAGACATATTGGAAACCTTGCAAATTAACGAACAAAGTGAGTCTTCGAAAATAAAGATTCGGTGTCGACATCATACCACAAAGTACGTGGACACGCATTCGACGTCAACCCCGGTCCCTTTGAGCTCAGCCTGGAGGGCATCTGACCAAGTTTGAAGGAAAGCCTTGGATGCCGAATAGGTTGCGAGAAGAGGAGAGGGAATCGCTCCAGCAAACGACGATAGAGTCAAAATCAAACCACGGCGCCTTTGATAGAAACACTGTCAGTAAAGCGGGGCAAAGTGTTCGCATCTGTCCATCGACTCACTGCTCGAGCATCTTGCTCAGAACGACCTTAGTGACACGTAAAGTACCGTTGATGTTGATGTTTATGATGGCCTCTTGCTCATCCAGTCCGGTCTGCACGAAAGACACGGGAAATTCGTGAGAGCGTCCAACGTTGTTCACTATTGAACCAGAGGCGCGATTAATAATGAAATATTTTAACACACGCAAGCTCGCATTTACCAAGGATTCCAATATCCAATTCACTGCAAATGGCTTCAAGTGCCCCGAAATCGGACTCGGTGGGAGCAGCAAAGTCTATGGCGAGAGTTCTGGTTTTCGATTTGAATTTCGACTCTGACCAAAGGTTAGCGAGATCGATTTGGATAGTGAAGTTCTCTGAAACGAACGAACCTAACTCGACAGCAGCTGCTTTTAACTTTTCCTCAGACCGGCTCACGAGCAAAATATTATAGCCAGCTTTCGTCAGTTGGAGCGTGAACTCTTTTCCAATGCCATCTGTTGCACCGGTGACAACTAAAGCGACGTCAGTGTAAACAGCAGCATCATTGCGAGTGCTACGCTCGTTGCCATTGCGTACCTGCCCAGGATCCCGAGCCAGAACGTGACGCGTATTTCTTCAACTGGTAGCACATGCAGCCTTGTGTGAGATTCATGGGCCAAAGCACAGAGTTGGATTGACGTACCGAAGTACCTGGTAGAATGAATGTCTGCAAAATCACGCCGGCCGCCTTTACAACGAACTTCGAGAGCGTCAAGACTCCGAGGGCGACGACGACGGGAAGGTATGCCTGCGGTATGTCTGTCGAGAATTAGCCACATTGCAGGCAACGGTCGGGACGAGGCTTACGCCAACTTACGCGCGACGGCAGCGTTCAGAGACAACATCTTCGCCTTCGTAACTGAGGGCGCGCCGAACGGTTTTTCAGGTCGCAGACGCGCTCATCACCCGCAAGGAGTCGGGTCCGTGATCGACTCGGATTTAGCCGGTATAGGAACACGTCTACATAATTTATTGTAATTTATTTACATTTCTTCCGTAGCTCTTGAATAACTATCGAGAATGTATCCTCTACCTTGCAAAGGTATTCTTCCGAATTCTCATCGCGCATATTTCCTGCGGGTACGTCCAACGTGAAAGATGGCGCGTATAGGGGGAAAGCGGAATGTTCGGGAACGAGTGTGTCGGGAGGAAGTGGGCGTCCCTTCTACAGACATTTTTACTCCTAAGGTGGACAAATGAGAAGTTGGATTTTACTTACAGCTAGTGAAGTTAAGCATGCCCATGCCCTAGCCGTATTCGGAGAATTGTAGCCACCTGCTCAACCATTTCAGCACGCAACATGGCAGACTGGTTCAAAGTATCAACAAACCTCCTCCTAGCATCAAGACCTTAGCGTCCCATTTATTTATTACTTCGCCAGCGCACCAGTTCATATCGCCTTTTTGCTGACCTATACTCCAGTTCCATACGCCGTGTGGGTCACCAGCCAGACCATCAGCGCCGCATTGTAAGATCACATAGTCGGGGCGAAATTCATCTTTGACAGCCTCTACGATAGCCCACACGCGTTCGAATGTCGGTGAAGATGCTCCTTGCTTCAGTGGTAACGAAAGCGTGAAGGGATCGAAGCTGGAACCGTCAGTGTCGGGAAGGGCCGCTAGAGGAGTCGATGGATAGAATCCAGGAGATGAATGGTGAATTGAGAAGGTTAAAACTTGGGAAATAGCGCCATATGAAGCAGACTTATAGAAGCACTCGGATACAGCGTCGGAAAAGTGCAGGTCCAAGTCAAGGTACATGATACGACTTTTTTTCCTGTCCGGATCGACAGAAGGAAGCGGAGCTGCCTTCTTAAGGGAAAGAATCGCCAGGATACAGTCTGCCACATAGCAGAAACCAGCTGCTCGTGACTTCTGTGCATGATGTCTGGTGGTATTTGCAGGATACGGATTGTGAGATGTGAGTTTGGTAGGCTGTAGCCAGCGTACCTTCCGCCGTCCCAGCACATAGATATATTGAATTTTCCTGATTTTAGAGCATCTGCGGCGGTTAGCGTAGCACCAGCAACCATTTGAACATATTCGTTTATGTTTTCGAACGGAGGGCAATCCTGAAGCGAAGTCAAAAGCCGTAGGGAAGCGTCACAGAAAGAATACTTGGGTACATCTTCAATCCCGAAGCGAGAACAGTGCTCTTGGGACTGCGCCGGCCAATCCGTATTTCTTGTGTTTAGGACGAAGTCAACGTAGTCGCTGTCATGATAAAGACAGAGCTCTTGCTTTGAGGCCAGTCGAGGGCGTACGATTCGAATAGTGTTATGGACATTAGTCACCTCCGGATCTTCACCAGTAGCGGATGACTCTGATGAGGCCAAAAGCCCTAGACTACTGATTAGCGAGTGCACGAGTATGGCCCGATTCTTGTTGCTCGGAAGGAGAGAAGAAGTCTATTGCAGCCGTCAGAATCCAGTCGCTGAAGTACCATAAAGTGGGTGAGTTAGAAACCTTAACGAGCTCTTGCGAAACAACGTATGCCACCTCTCGAGAACGCATAATGCTGAACCAGTTGAATTAACGACCACGGGGTTAACCGCGTCAGTGGATAATATTGTGCGGAGTCTAAAACTATATAAAAGGAAATCCATTTTAGTAGGCGGATGTACTACGTGTCACCGTAACTGGCGCTCGTATTTGATTACTACACACCTGTGCTTGCTGTCACTTCAATGCAATTGTAAAGTGAGACGAAAACAATAATCAGCATTTTTCCTGGGCTGGCACGGGCATACCCCCATCTGGTGGATTTAGACTGAGCCTCTGCGGGGCCCCTGACGGGATGGAAGACCAAACGACAACGGCGATTACGACACTTCATTTGATTTACATCCACGGTTTTCAGGGTGTGTGCATCTTGTACATAAAATTTAGCGTAATCTAATGACGAACTCAATAGGCGATCACACGTCCTTCCAGGTTAGATGAGCAGTTATATTCGACTAGCAGTCTGAGCCTGCCATGAAAAACAGTCCTTCCCGACCGATCTTCATGAACGTCTTTGTAGTCGTTTGCCAGCCGGTATTACTCTGAAGAGCTGCCTCTATCCGACGTATAAAAGTCGGAGACCAATTTCGGAGGCAACTCACAAGTTTCTCGAATGGTGGGTGCAGATTGCGGGTCCTAGATCACTCTATATCTTCTTACTTGACTGCATGCAGGCTGAGTACGCAACCTCCTGGACCTGTCATCCTTTTGGCACATTCGATGGGTGGCCTCCTTGCAGCAGATGCCGCGACGAGCGCATCGGTCCAGTCGAAGCGCATTATCGGCCTCGTCGCGTTCGACGTTCCATTTCTTGGCATGCATCCACATGTCATTGTCAGTGGGATCACATCGTTGTTCCCCAAGGATACCGAGGAGGGGAAGAATACGGAGAAGGATCTCAACGATGAAAATATTGTGAAGTTCGCTCCCGGGGATGATACAGGAAACTCGAGCGCGACATCGCGAGAAGGTGTGACTCCACCGAGCTTGCACCACAAACGTCCGTACAACACGGGCTCGCTCAAGGCTACGAGCCCCGCGACGTCAAACACCACTCTTTCCAGTTCCTCCTCATTTTCATTATCTGGTTCGAGGCTGGAAGAAGACTGGGAAGCTCATAAGGCTACTTTTCAATGTAAGGCTTTCACAATCTTTACGATGCTGTATCTAACTCCCCCGACAGCTCCACAACGTCCTCGTTCGTCGCAGCCCAAAAGTACATCTTCGAGTCAGAGCCCGTCTTCGTCCTCGTCTATCAGGTCTCTCTTCTCGTCTTTCGCCAACTCCACCAAGGATGCATTTCCATTGAAGCTGCCGGCTCTACCTTCGCCAGTCGTAGGGAAACTTGGTTTTGCCGCAGACAAACTTGCGCAACACGCAAACACGCCATTTGTGCGTTGGCTGCGTAAGCATTCAGATGACCCACTAAACGCTATGACAACCTGGGTCGTCGAGTACTTCGAATTCGGCATATGCCAGTTCGACCCTGCCGGCTTGAGTGAACGATATCGTGCGCTAGAGAACTGGAGCGGATGCTGGGTGAATTTCTGGACACAGACGCCCGCTAGGGTGGACAAAGCAAGTGCCAGGGAAGCGGAAGGGGTGGAGGATAGGGACGTTCAAGCCGGAGCGCTGCCATCCAATACGGCTGACGTTGTGAAGTATGCGGAAGCAGGTGGGTCGTCGACACGAACACAAGTGAATGCGCGCAAAGATGCGGAGCAGGAACTTCGGAAGGAGCGTGATCACGAGCGCAAGCACGGTGGCGCACGTCCCGCGCGACACTTTATCGTACTTCCCCACCGACACGACGCACTAAGTGACGCCCTGCATTTCGGCTCACGCGAGAAATGGGAGCTGGTGCCGATTGAAGGAGTCGAAGATGAAGTCGGCGCACACTGTGGTTTGTTTATTCGTGCACAAAATATCGCATACGAGGAGCTGGTAGGGAGAGTAGCGAAAAAAGTGGACGGGTGGTGCCAGGGGTTCGGGTATTGGGCTTCTTAAAGGATTTTGAAGGCTTTCTTGGGTGGTGGAGGTACGTAACCTCATCAGCTTCAGTCTCGTTCACCGCATTGACGACCAATATCAGATCTTGAATACCATTTAGGATATTTGACGTATGGTTGTTCCGCCGTACGTTTTGTGCAGGTAATCAGAATTGTTGTTGTCCGTTGTTGAACTGTCTTCCGTTATAAGCAAATGTTTTCAGTTGCCTTTTTTTCCGAACTCGATCCCCTGGCCCGAAACGGCAGGTTTTCTGCTTCAATACCAAGAGTAGAGCGTCAAGCTTCTGGCTCGAAGCGTTTACTAACTTCCTCCACTCCCACACGCCATGTAGCACCTTATACATCCGGTTGGTGAAATCATTTACTCGGATTGATAATTGACTGTGGGGCTTTCACTCTTTCTCTTTTGTACGTTTCTCCACAGCACTCTGACGCGACTTCCGATGAGACCATGAGTAAATGTACTACATAGTACAGCATAATGTGCGTTTGGCATTTCATAAAAATACGGAGCTCAGTTCGGAAGGAGAATGTCCTTGATCCTCCTCTGGCCACATTTGTCTGATGGTCTCACATACGCTCCAAACGAAATTATCCAGTTATGATATGCATGGTAACCCCTTTCAGGGAAAGGTCAGTTCAACGCTGTTCTAGGCGCTTGTTTTCTGGAGCTCATAGCCTCTCTTGTCCCTTTTGATATCGAACCTCTTCGACGTATCTGCACGTCAGCACAAATATCCATCGACGTAATGTCACACGATATCTTGTTTGATTGGACTTATACCGGAACGGATATGAGCAGAGGGCGATTTTCATGAAGCAGTGCATCTGTTCACGATCGGTCGCTTCCCTTGAGATTTGGGCAAACAAAGTTCCTCCCTTTCTTGGGAGGAAAATGCGCGTAGGGTAGATCCTATTCCTAGTAGTAAGGTTGTATATTGATTCACTGAGGTCACCGCATTCATTCGGCAGTCATCCATCCGCCGTGTCCATAAGTTATGGAGGCAATCATTATCAATCATTTGTGGCTCGATTATTATATACACATATATATGCGAACTTGAGCGCTTAAATTCCAAACTCTATAGCAGACCAATAACCCAAACAAAAGGGAGCGAGATGCACAAGGAAACCTAGCTTTCCGTCGGTACGTTGACTATGCTGATCGAAATACAGAATAACCAATTTCTTCAGGTCCTCCGTTTCAGATAAATTTGCCCTCGCTGAGCTCCATATTTAGGCCTACGTCGATGACTTGCGGCCCAGGAATCCAGATTTCACAAAATTGGATGCAATCTGTTACTTTCATGAAATTGTCGGGAACATCCCCATAAAGGACACATGATGTACCTCCCAGGCACCGCGCAGGATAACGCCTGCACGTAGTCCGTGCCATCACGCACCGGCCCCAGCCTGTGTGGAATATCATAACGTGACGTGCGAACAACAATCACAAGTGCGTATTTCATACCAGGAACGTCCGAGATTGCATCGCCCGCGCCGGAGTACTGGAAGGCAGAGACTTCACTGCCCACACGAAGGTGTGCTGTGAGCGGACGGAGAGCAGCGTGCACAGTTCAGCGTAAAGCACGAAGTCGGCATCGAACATGAGTAGTACGACATGCGTGCGCACAAACAATCGCGCCACGTCGTGATTGCGCCACGCCTTAATCTGCCAATGTGTCGGCGCACAGGTATGAGCATGCTGTACATACCGATAAAGAACACCACTCCACGATGTATGAAGAGGTCGAGCAGAACGCCTGTTGGAAACGCTTATCCGGCATCCAAATCTGTGGCTACCGGCTCGTACGCGACCTTTGCACGCGAAAACAGCGCTCGACGAGCTCGTGGAAGGCAATGAAGTAGTCGCGGATGACCAGCGTGGCTATTGTAGCGTCGTCCGAGTCGGGGGCACCCTGCCGCGCAATAGTGATATGGGAAGCTATCGATATTGTCCGTGTCGTCGTTCTTGAGGTGTTCGTGTGACGTGGCGAATGCTTTGCGCGCGGCGTCCTCCCGGTGCGAGACGGCTGTCACGGATGCAGCCCCAATGAATAACATCTCCAGAGCGTTTGACGAAGGGTACGACGCCGGCATCAGGCTTGTGCGAGGAGACCAAACGTCAAAAGCGCGTCCGTCCGATTATGTGTCATTGTGTCATGGTAGTTGCCAGGCAAGATAACAGAGCCTATCGGGGCTCATATTGATGGTTTCCCCTCACAGCGTCAATGCCCAAGTTAGCCGTTTCAGAGGCCCCGAACGATGGAAACGCCCACAAAAATCCAAAAGTTAGACGGTATTGTGTCCGACATGAATTGAAGACTCCCGCTCCTCCTGCTTCGTAGAAGACCATGCCAAAATCCCGCCGACCTGCCAACACGTAATCACCAACGAGAATTGGGAGAGGTTCATCAGTTATTCACGCCGCATTAAAGAATTTTCCATTACATAAAGTCAACTAATATAAGCTCACAATTGCCTGAATATCTATCATTCTTCGGCGGAGTCGGTGTCCGACATGAATTTGCGCGATGGAGTTCCTGGAGCTCTTCGGCCCCTTTGGCTCGATGAATGGCTTCTCTCAACACGGACAAATGTGTGGTTAGACCTTAGCCGCCGTATTCCCCGCTGCACTCGCTGCAGCCGGCAGCAAACAAAGAGCAAGTATGTTGTGGGCTCACGCCGCCATGCCAACCGCCCGCTGCGAGAAAAAACCCAATTACGGCGCCGCAGATATTTATTACAGCCCACTCCGGACACGTCAAACGAAAGACATACGAGATTGAATCAAACAGGAATGATGCATCTTCGGAAGGCAGTTTCATTACATAAGAGACCTTGTTGGTAATGGGGCGATTGCTAGACCTAGAGAAGACGTGCGTCTTCGTTGCCGCGACCGGCACGTAACCACGTGATGACATGCGTCTCGATGTCGCGCCTCCGAGGGGCCATCACGCTCAACACTTGGCCTCTATCATCTCGCATGCAAACCACAAACAGCAACATCTCAGCATCTTTATCGCACAATAAGAACATGCATCAAGCTGAAAAAAGCTCAGTAATCGATCAGAAGTGAGCCGATTTCTCCCAATAGACTTCGATCTATGTCCGAGTCCTAACTCATTTGTACGCGGTCAGGTTTCTGCATATCAAAGGTAATGCAGAATCGCCTCAACGTCCCGATGTATTGCGGGAACTCACTGCTACTCGTAGCTATTGAAGTCAATTTTGAGGGTGATCGCCCGCGGTTCCCAGTTTTTCTCAAGATCAAAGCGGGCGACGTCTCGCACAAGTCTGTCCCGTTCGAGGAAGGCAGTCTTGTTCGCTGGGTTCCTGACAGTGACCTGTGAGCGCGATGTTCAGACGCACGTATGTCTAGCATGCTCACGACCTCCAGCCACATTACTGTGCCTGCAGTCCTCGTGATCCTGGTTCGTCAGCAGCCCGTCCAGAAATACTTTAAGAAGGATTACGCGATTTTTAAGATTGGGTCATCGCAGCTCATCGGAAACGATACTTTCTCAGCCCCGGGTATGCCGCAAAGCTCTGATTTATGATTGGACGTTCATTCTTTCACTCGTCATAGATGGGAAGGGGAGGGCTACAGTGACGATAACATGCGCGTCGGCGTTACCCGTGAGCAAATAATGGCGTGTATTTATTATACTCGAGAAAATTATTGACGCTTTAAAGGTCGGACTATTCGCCGAGTTCCTTCTCGAAGAAGCAGAGGGTCAAGTGGGAAACAAAAAAGTCCTTCTACGGTCCCTCGGCCATGCCGGCCGGATTCTGGATGGCCTCATGACGTTTTCCGACCTTGCATCCGACGTGAGTCTGTACTATTCAGTTTCAGATTTGTCTGATATAAACTCGTTCTAACCAGGTTCACCCGGCCATCGGCGCCGCCGTTATCGCCATCAACGCTTTGTATAAGGTATTCCATGAAGCAAACCTCCTCAACACGTACCTTAGTATTCTTTACAGAAATGTAAAGCGCAGGAGGACTGTCGCCAGGCTGCTGCTGAGCTCGTACGCGACTTGGTTTCGTTTATGCCAATCGTCAGAGAGATCCCGCAGGACGATGTGAGAAAAACTGTGACCCGAGACACTATTAAGAAGATGCTTGGACTATTCTGCACGATTTCCGAGTCCATAATAAAGTATTCTTCGGGAGGGATTCTGGGTGGGTGGATTTGGATATTTTTCGTGTTGCCCTTTGATGTTCAATCTTCTCATAGGCGATCTGTTTTCTGACCACAACGCCGAGATGGACTCTGCGAAGGCTGAGTTCGGGAAGCTGAAGGAGACCTACGATTGGTGTGTCAGGTTGGAGACGTGGGGATCTGTTGCTAGAGCAGGTGATTACAAAAGGCGGGGCTCATTTGCAATTCATTAATCATTGCACACAGTGCGTCTTGCGGAAGATTCTCAGCTTCAGCGACTACGACCGGCCTTGAGTGCCTTTTACAATGCGGAAGGGGCATGTTTGGAAGGGACTAGGGAGTCGGTTCTTAGACGGGTCAGGGAATGGGGAGACTCTGAATCTAAGCTTTTCTGGTTGCATGGTGTGGCGGGGTCTGGGAAGAGCTCCATTGCAAACTCCGTTGCCCACATTTTTAAACGACAACTGCGTCTTTCAGCCTGCTTCTTCTGCAAGGGGGACGATCCGGAGTGTCGTAGCCCAAATGCCTTAATCCCCACTTTGGCGTACCACTTTTCCAAATGGCATAATGCCTACCGCTCAGCTGTACTCTCCATTATTGAAGGAGCAAACGAACCTGAGCTTGCCCAGGGACTCGAGCGGCAATTTGACCTGTTGATCACGCAAGCCTTGACTACCACGTCTTCTTCCCCGGAAAGTTTGCCACCCTACCCACTGATTGTCGTGATTGATGCACTTGATGAATGTGGAGACTCGCGGAGCTCCAGAATTCAGGTGGCGAAGTTACTAGTCAGGCTGTCTTCCGTTGTCACTTGGTTAAAAGTCTTCATTACGAGCAGAACTCTGCCAGAGCTTGACGAAGTCTTCCTTCAGGCCGGTACCGAGTGTGAGGCTCATGACATCAACGCCTTGTTTGATCATATAGAGGCTGAGCGTGATATCCTACAATATACAAGACACTGTGCAGATCGCTGTCAAGTGAAATTTAGAGAGGAACAAATTCAGCTACTTGCTAAAAGGGCATCAGGCCTCTTTATTTGGACAAGCACCGTCTTCAAGTACTTTGATTCACAGCTTGACATGCAAGGGGCAGTCTCAAAAGTCTTAAGCTCTTTACCAGCAGAGGATTCAGAAGCTGAATTAGATCAGGTCTATACCACTGTCATTCAAGGTGTTTCTGTGGGGGAACAAAATACAGAAATTGTCAGGACAATACTTTGTCTCATTGCATGCACATCTAGGAACAGGCCTCTGTCAGAGACTGCACTGCTGCAGCTCTTGCTTAACACTGAGCTATATATTGAGCAGGATGCCTTCAGAAAAACTATTGACTCACTACAAGCTGTTATGTACAGGGATACAACAAAGGATAATGCCATACATGTATGCCACCCTTCCTTCCTTGACTTCATCAGCACCGGGTTGCGCTCTCAAGTATATTGGACTGAACCAGCAATCATAGAATCCTTCTTGGCTAGAAGATGTCTTGAAATTATGCACTCTCAGCTCAGGTTCAATATTTGTAACTTAGAGTCATCTTTTATGTTAAATGATGATTTACCAGAAATTCAAAATCTAGTCTCTGAGTGCATTCCAGAGCATCTTCAATACAGTTGCCTGTACTGGATGAGTCACTTTGCACTTTCCAATTTGAATATTCTTCATCAACAAGTACAAGATCTGCTGAAAGGCCTTCTATGTGGTCTAAAAGCACTTTACTGGCTTGAGTGTCTGAGCATTCTGAAATCACTTAAGATGGGGATTGATATCTTGACAGTTTGCATAAAGCAATTCCAGCCTGTTAATTATATTGCTGTTATGTGCAAGGAGTTATATAGATTCATCAGTGCATACTATACTCCAGTGTCCATCAGCACACCACATCTGTACCTTTCAGCTTTATCTTGGGTACCTACTGAAAGCAACATGGCTGAAAAGCTGTATCCACATTTCTCAAACCAACCCCTTGTTAGTATGGGAAAAGAAACAAAATGGAAAAGCACATTATGGACATCTGATGCGGAAAGCTCTATATTATGTGTTGCCTACTCTCCTGATGGAAGACACATTGCATCTGGCTCACGAGACAACAACCTCAGGATCTGGGATGCACAGACTGGGGACATTGTGGGTGAGCCCCTCACAGTTGGGTCAAGTTGGGTCACCTGTGTTGCCTACTCTCCTGATGGAAAAAATATTGTGTCTGGCTTGTCAGACAAAACCCTCAGGATCTGGGATGCACAGACTGGGGACACAGTGGGTGAGCCCCTTACAGGCCACTCAAATTGGGTTACCTCTGTTGCCTACTCTCTTGATGGAAGCCATATTGTGTCTGGCTCAAGTGATTGGACCCTCAGGATCTGGGATGCACAGACTGGGAATCAGGTGGGTAAGCCCCTAACAGGCCATTCTGGTCCAGTCAACTCTGTCACCTGCTCCCCTGATGGAAGACATATTGTGTCTGGCTCAGATGATAAGACACTCAGGATCTGGGATACACAGACTGGGGACATTTGGGGCAAGCCCCTTGTAGGCCACTTAGGATGTGTCACCTCTGTTGCCTACTCCTATGATGGAAGACATGTCATATCTGGGTCAGATGACAAAACCCTCAGGATCTGGGATGCAGTGACTAGTGACACTGTGGGTGAGCCCCTCACAGGCCACTCTCAGAGAGTCACCTCTGTTTCCTACTCTCCAAATGGGAAGCATATTGTGTCTGGATCATATGACAACACCATCAGGATCTGGGATACCCAGACTGGGGATGCTGTGGGTGAGCCACTCACAGGTGGATCAGGTTGGGTTATCTGTGTTGCCTACTCCCCTGATGGAAAAAACATTGTATCTGGCTTGTGGGACAAAACCCTCAGGATCTGGGATGCACAGACTGGGGATGTAGTGCATGAGCCCTTCACAGGCCACTCAAACTGGGTTACCTCTGTTGCCTACTCACCTGATAGCAGACACATTGTGTCTGGGTCGGATGACAACACCCTTAGGATCTGGGATGCTCAGACTGGAGATGCTGTAGGTGAGCCTCTCACAGGCCATTCAGATTCAGTCTGCTCTGTTGCATACTCTCCTGATGGAAGTCAAATTGTGTCTGGGTCAGGTGACAAGACCCTCAGGATCTGGGATGCTCAGATCAGGGATACTGTGGGTGAGCCACTTACAGGACATTTGGATTGGGTCACCTCTGTTGCCTACTCACCTGATGGCAGATACATTGTGTCTGGGTCAGATGACAACACCCTCAGGATCTGGGATGCACAGACTAGGGATGCTGTGGGTAGACCCCTCACAGGCCACTCTCAGAGAGTTACCTCTGTTGCCTACTCCCCTAATGGGAAACACATTGTGTCTGGGTCATATGATAAGACCCTCAGGATCTGGGACACTCAGACTGGGGATGCTGTGGGTGAGCCTCTTGCAGGCCACTCAGATTGGGTCACCTCTGTTGCCTACTCCCCTGATGGAAGTCATATTGTGTCTGGCTCAAATGACAAGACCCTCAGGATCTGGGATGCACAGAATGGGTATTCTGTGGGTGAGCCCCTCACAAGCCATTCTCAGAGAGTCAGATCCATTGCATACTCACCTGATGGAAAATACATTGTATCTGGATCAGATGACAAGGCCCTCAGGATCTGGGATGCAGAGACTGGGGATGTTGTGGGTTATCCTCTCACAGGCCACTCAGAGTGGGTCAGGTCTGTTGCCTACTCTCCTGATGGAAGGAAAATTGTGTCTGGCTCACGGGACAAAACCCTCAGGATCTGGGATAGGAATGTGGCACTTGTTAATTATCTACAGCTTTTATCCCCACTAGTGGACCAAGAGCATGATATCAGTATTGACAGTTGGGTAAGGAGTACCTCAGGCAAAATTTTGCTCTGGGTGCCACATGATCTTTGCCATAATGCTAGATTCTTTGGCATTGGCAGTCTCTGTATTCCAAATAATTGTCCTGAAGCTGGGCCTATACATGTTAACTGGGAATTATTGCTTAAGTACAGTGGTTCATCCTGGGCTGATATCCATGAGGAATTGATATGTTCAGCACATTGGTACTCATTCATTTGTTCATATTACCCACCACTTATTTCTAACCTGTCTTTATTTACTAGATAAGTCAGGTGTGTGCTGACCATTCAAACAATTTGTGTCAATACAAATAGCTACTTGCCATGTTACAAGATGAACTTGTGAGCTCACAATTCTGTAATAATAGGTTTGCCTTCTTGTAAATGTCAGATGTTACTTATGAAGGCTGAACAAGCATGAGCTTATGAAGAAATAAAATCAATGCCAACTGCAGTAAGATTACATTGTCACTGGAGTGAGTGCTTAATTTTGTGTTCACAATATTAAAGGGCCACCACCAAGTTCAGTACAAATAAACGAAGAGCAGAAAATATAAATTGACAAGAGCAAAACGAAGGGGGAACAGAAGAGTGTGCGTCAAGGGGAAGTAAAACGGCGGCACCCTTTAAAAATTCACGAAATTAAGAAACGCTTCGTCCAGCGCCTCCTTACGCACGACAAACTCCTCGACGATGTACCGCCGCAGCCGCGCATCGCCTGGAACGGGTTCAGCAGGTCGCTGCCTCGCTCCTCTACCCTGTCCCTGTCCGTGCCCGTGCCTGTAGCTATATCATAATTAGGATAGACCCGATATCGTGAGTGACCAAAGCAAATCACATTGCGCTCGCCAAATCCATTTTATATCCGCTGCAAGTACGTATGTACGGCATCAGGTTTGGTGTCCGTCTCGGTAACGGAAGGATCAAAGTTGAACATGCGGACGTAACTATAAAAAAGAAAGAAAGAAATTAAAAGAACAGAAGAAGGGAAATAAAGACAGACAGTGATACGCCCGTCCCTCTCGTGAGGTTCACAAAGTCAAGGGACCCTCGTCGAGTACCATCTCCTGCGTAATGAGAGCCTCGCCGACGTAGCGGCGCGTCCGAACGTTGCCTACAGTGAGCTGCTCACTTTATCTTTAAGTCGCTGCCCTCCGCACCGTGTCCGTTTCCATAATAGGTGGTCCGAAGGGTGTCGGTAGCAACGGTAACCTGGGGCGTAGAAGTGAGCGGTTGTTGCACCGTCTTCGCCAGGGACGATGTCAAGCTACGAGGAAGCAGCCACTCAAGCTCATCCTTGTCCAGTGCATACGTCGCGACTACTGCACGCTCCTTTCAAGCACCGAAACCAGTGTAGACTAGCAGCCCGCCTTGCGCTTTCCAACACATACGACGAGCTGCGGCACGTGCCAACATCGAGTTTCCTTTCCTGCCATACGAGAACCTCGTGCTTTACAAGTGCTGACAGTGGATGTCCGCGGATACGATCGAGGTGGGGTGCCCATACTCGATAACTGATTCTGTCTCCGTCGAGGGAGCGGATATCGCGTGTGCCACCGAACTGAGGTCAGTGAAGTCGCGCGATTGCGAGTCAACCGGGACAGCCGGGCGCTGCAAAGCCCTCCAGAGCGTAGTCATGGCCGCGGGTACAGCCATCTCGACGAACAGAACCACTAGGCCTTCACCTGCCCTGACTGGATCCAAAAAGTCCTCCGCCTTCGGCGCTGACACCCCAGCTCGTATTTCGCGTTGTCGGTTCTGGACTCCCGACCGACATACCTACGCGCGTTTCCGACGGCTGTCCGGCGACATCCCAAAGTGCGCAAGCGAGGATCGACAAGCTCGTAGAACACCTGCCCGGCTGCGAGCGCGCGCCACTTGGGCAGGGCAGCGATCTGCGGTGGCCCTGCGTCATAAGTCAGTGCTTAATCAGCCTCCATGACAAACCAGACCGACGCGCGAGTGCGAGCGGGGCTTCTACGGCTGCGCGGGAACGCGGGGGCGGACCGGAGAGGACGCTGTCCCAAGCCTACTGTGTGGGCGCGCGAGTCTCTGATTTGGTCCCGATAAACTCCTAACTAGTACGGAATGCGGGGGGACGGATGCGTGCTGAGTTCAGAGACCTCAATGGTCGTGTCGGGGACGGAGTCATACTCGAGAGACCAATTTTAAGCTCTGAATCCTTAGTTGCCAAACGGCGGGCGTTTGTCGGTGCAGCACGTGGCAGAGACTTCAAGTCAAGAAAATACAAGATAACGTCGTTGCCAGCTCAAAATATCCAGGTCTAAGTCCTGGGAATCAAACTCAGCCCGCAGACGCCGGAGCCGTCCGCCCACATGCACTCAAGTCACGTTGCCCTCTTCCGCACTTGGGTGCTCGCTTTCGCTCTTCGTGTTTCGGCGACTCACTCAGCGGCATATCCGTTTACCGCGGTTTCGCGCTCGATGCAGGCGTATTTTTCCGCGTTGAATGAGTCTCGGGCGCCGCAAATATCCGCGCGCGCGTGCTCCTCGGCAAGCTCGCGATCAACGAATGCGAATTGTGAACATTGATAATGCTATGCGCAGGCTTGACGAGAATAAAAGGATTCCTAGACACGTGTACTTCGCGTTAGGAAGCCGAACCGGAAAAAAGGGCAGAATGTTATAGAGGTACAAGTCCTTAAGTCGGTCACCTTCCAGCGGCTAAACAAAGCGCCAGACTATCAGATAGAGTGAGACTGCAACTAAAAAATAGGGCTTACCATAGCATCAATGCGCACAATGCCCTTGATCATCTTGCGCCCCTCGACTTCACTCAACACGCACCCGTCACACAGAGCGCTAGCCTTTATATAGCGCAGGCACACCTCTTGCAAGTCCCCATGTATGCGTCCGTTCGTACGGTGTAGATGTGTGCGCGACACACGAGTCACGGAAGACGTTATCCACAGCGTGTAGAACGACACGCCAGCGAGAAACAACACGACCTCACAAAGATACGCCGCGCTGCTCTCGCTGTACCCCACAAAGGCACAGTCGTGAGCGCACAAGTACGACATGAGGCTTGCTTGCACGTGATAACGATGCGCTGGCAAGTGTGGCATCGGTACACCTTCCTGAGCCCTATACCAAACAGAGTGCCCGCGTAACTTACTATTACGCCTCTGCGCCTAGCCTTCGTGAAACATCGCAGTTCAAAACCCATTGTACAACACCACAGGGTCGTGTGCGGGATCGTCCTGGGGTCGTTTGTGAGTCGCATCGGTGCGCCAGGACACGCGTACGGTCACGATAGGCGTGATTCTCAGTGCAAAGCGGCGCAGTGAGCGTGCATGCGGGTCTATGAACGGCAGGAGGTTGAGGTGAAGGATGCACACAAGCGGCACGGTGTTACGGCTGGGCCTCACATTAAACTGCTAGACGTGGGCGCGCACGAGCGGTCGATGGGGAGCGCTGGATGCAGCGAAAATGCGTTCGGCGCCTAGAAAACCAAATTGCACACTCGTACCAGCATTTTCCTTCCCGCACGCGAGACGGGGACGCGCATCCTGTAGCGCTTGACGAGCTCGCGAAGGACAGCTTAGCGGTCGTGGATGACTGGCACGGCAATTGTAGTGACGCCCGAGGGCGCCCTGCCGCGATATGGTAATAGAGGAGGGTATGAGGCTATCCATGCCATGGTCCACGAGATGCTCGTGCGATGAGGTAAACGCCTTTGAATGAAGAAATTGTATAGGCATCCTCCTGGTGGCTCGCCTCGGCGCGAGGTGTCACTAAGCACATGCGTTAGTGTGTTTCTGTAAATAACATCATCAATGTATTTCCTGGAGGGTACAACGCTAGTGTCGGGCGTGTCGGCTGCGAGTGCGAGTCCGCGCGAGCAGGAGGGAGTGGAGCAGACTGTCGAAGAGCGCATCTGCCCGGCTGGGAGGGAATCATTGAAGTCGCTAGGCAAGAAAACAGGGAGCAGGGAGGACGATGGGGACGAACAGGTGCTCCGAGGTACATGATGGCAAGACCTAAGACCGAAGCACAAAGCCGACACGTAGGAGGATTCTCGAGTAACGTCGGTGACCAAGTTTATGAGCACGTTCCGTCGTTTGTTGCCCAGTAATCCGAAGTCGACACGAAAAAAGCAGAATCCCATGAAAGCCCTGAGCAGTGAGGAAACGCCTGTAGAAATTCAGATGTTGGATGGCACCGTAGCCGACCGATGTATTTCGAAGGCTACACGCACCATCGATACCAGCGCACTCGCTGCTAATTGGTGCGCATCACGTCTCCCGATCGCACCTACGCGAACAGTTACCTCGATCGTTTCTCCCCAAGGTCGACTGTCCGCCAGAGCCTTCTATCCATCAGTCCCAAAACGCCCGACAAAGTCCTTGGAGACCCTCAGGCCCAGACTGCGTTGGTGACCTATCAGCTTCTCTGGGCACATTAAACAAGTAGGCCGAGCCTCACGGCCACTGTATTCTGCACGGGGCGAAGTAGTGGGCTCGCAGAGGAGCTGAAGCCATATGAGTTCGCAAAGAAGTTGTTATAATCAGTGGACCGCCAACGAGCCCGCCGCCCAGAGTTCAGAGGGGGCGAGTTTTTGCAAAGCACCGGGGATTGACAGTTTCTTGAAGGAGGGGCCTACCGTAAAGCAGAAATTTATTCCGAGTCTGTACGTAGGAACGAGCACCAAATCTTCTCGAGTGACAGGTCGTCGTGCATGAGGGTCTCAGGGCCCAGACGTGCGTGCTTCCGCATTTGGGCATTGTGACGGGCTTGTGACTGCAACACATGCATCTCTGATGGTTGCGCCTCGAGGCCGCCACGATCAATACTTACTCTTGACCATCATCGTCTTGCATCCAAACTGCAAACCGCAACATCTCAATACGTTTACTCTACGATACGATTATGTCTCAAGTTGAAGACAGCACTGGAATCGATCAGAAGTGAGCCGATCCCTCCCGATAGACTTCGATCTGCATCCACTGGCAGTGACCTATTTGTATGCGACTAGGTTTCTGCACATCAAAGGTAATGCAGAATCGCTTCAACGCCCCGGTGTATTGCGGGAACTCACTGCTACTCGTAGCTATTGAAGTCAATTTTGAGGATAATCGCCCGCGCTTCCCAGTTTTTCTCAAGATTGAAGTAGGCGATATCTCGCACAAGTCTGTTCCGTTCGATGAAGGTAGTCTTGTTCGCTGGGTCCCTGACGACGACCTGTAAGTGCGACGCTCAGACGCACGCACGTCTAGCATGCTCATGAGCTCCAGCCACATCACTGTGCCTGCAGTCCTCTTGATCCTGGTTCGGCAGCGGCCCGTCCAGAAAATCTTCATGAAGGATTACGCGGTTTTCAAGGTTAAGTCATCGCAGCTTATTGGAAATGATACTTTCTCAGCCCCAGGTACGCTGCTAAGTTCTGCTTGCTGATCAGGCGCTCATTCTTTCACTTGCCATAGATGCGAAGGGGAAGGCTACAGTGACGATAACATGCGCGTCGGCGTTACCCGTGAGCAAATAATGGCATGTATTTATTATACTCGGGAAAATTATTGACGCTTTAAAGGTCGGACTATTCGCCGAGTTCCTTCTCAAAGAAGCAGAAGGCCAAGTGGGGAACAAAAAGGTCCTTCTACAGTCCCTCGGCCATGCTGGCCGCTTTTTGGATGGCCTCATGGCTTTTTCTGACCTTGCATCTGATGTAAGCCTGTATTATTTGGTCTCAGATTTGTCTAATATCACTCGCTATAACCAGGTGCACCCGGCCGTCGGTGCCGCTGTCGCCGTTATCAAAGCTTTGTACAAGGTAATTCATAAAGCCAACGCCCTCGATGCGTATCTTAGTATTCTTTACAGAAATGCAAAGCACAAGAGGACTGTCGTCAGGCAGTTGCTGGACTCGTTCGCGACTTGGTTTCGTTCATGCCAACCGTCAAGGAGATCCCGCAGGACGATGTGCGAAAAACTGTGACAAGGGAGACGATCAAGAAGATGCTCGAGCTATTTTGCACGATTTCCGAGTCCATAATAAAGTATTCTTCGGGAGGGATTCTGGGTGGGTGGATAGGGATTTGTTATATAAGCCTTTGATGCTCAGTGTTCTCATAGGCGATCTGTTTTCTGACCACACCGAGATGGATTCTGCGAAGGCTGAGTTCGGAAGGCTGAAAGAGACCTACGATTGGTGTATCAAGTTGGAGACGTGGGGATCTGTTGCTAGAGCAGGTGATTACAAAAGGCGAGACTCATTTGGATTTCATTAATCATTGCACACAGTGCGCCTCGCGGAAGATTCTCAGCTTCAGCGACTACGACCGGCCTCGAGGGCCTTCTATAACGCGGAGGGGGCATGTCTGGAAGGGACTAGGGAAACAGTTCTTAGGCGGATCAGGGAATGGGGAGACTCTGAATCTAAGCTGTTTTGGTTGTATGGTGTGGCAGGGTCTGGGAAGAGCTCTATTGCGAATTCAGTCGCCCATCTGTTTAATCTGCAGCTGCGTCTCTCAGGGTGCTTTTTCTGCAAGAGGGATGACCCAGAGTGTCGTAACCCAAACACTCTAATTCCCACTTTGGCATACCATCTTTCCAAATGGCATAACGTGTACCGTTCAGCTGTACTTTCTGTTATTAAAGGGGCAAAGGAGCTGGAGCTTGTCCAGGGCCTTGAACGGCAATTTGACTTGTTGATCACTCAAGCCTTTACTACCACATCTTCTGCCTTGGAAAGTTTGCCACCCAACCCACTGATTGTCGTGATTGATGCACTCGATGAGTGTGGGGACTCACGAAGCTCCAGACTTCAGGTGGCGAAATTACTAGTCAAGCTTTCACGTGCCGTTACCTGGTTAAAGCTTTTTGTCACAAGTAGAACCCTTCCGGAGTTTAAGGAGGTCTTCCTTCAGGCTAGTACTGAATGTGAGGCTCTTGATGTCAATACCTCATTTGATCATATGGAGCTTGAGCATGATATCCTACAGTATACAAGACACTGTGTGGAACACTACCAAGTGAAAGTCAGTGAGGAACAAATCAAGTTCCTTGCTACAAAAGCATTGGGCCTCTTTATTTGGACAAGCACCGTCTTCAAGTTCATCAGTATACAGCTTGACAAGCAAAGGGCAGTTTGTAACATTTTAAACTCTTCACCAGCAGAAAACCCTGAAGCAGAATTGGATCAAGTTTATATTGCTGTCATCCAGAGCATTTCTGCAGGAGAACAGAATACAAAAATTGTCAAGGCAATACTGGGTGCCATTGCATGTGTCTCTAAGAACAGGCCTCTGTCAGAGCATGCACTACACATTTTCATGCCTACAACTGAACAAAGAATTAAGGAGGATGTCCTCAAAGTCACAATTGACTCTCTGCAAACTGTTATTTACAGGGATACATCAAAGGGTGATGCTATTCATGTGTGCCATCCTTCTTTCCTTGACTTCATCAGCACTCAGTCACGTTCCCAAATATACTGGACTGAACCTGAGGTCCTGGAATCTACCCTAGCCAGAAGATGTCTTGAAATTATGCACTTGCAACTCAGGTTCAATATCTGCAAGTTAGAGTCATCATTCATACTGAATGAAGATGTACCACACATTCAAAATTTAGTCTCTGAGTGCATTCCAGAGCATCTTCAATACAGTTGCCTGTACTGGATGAATCACATTGCACACTCCAACTTGAAAATCCTTGATCAATCAGTACAGGATTTGCTGAAGAATCTTCTATACCATCCTAGGGTGCTTTACTGGCTTGAGTGTTTGAGCATCCTGAAATCACTTAAAATGGGCATAGATACACTGATATCATGTATGAATAAATTCCAATCAGTAGGCTATATTGCCACCATGTGTCAGGAGTTGTACAGATTTATCAGTGCATACCATGCCCCAATATCTATCAGCACACCACATCTGTACCTTTCAGCTTTGTCTTGGGCACCTACTGAGAGTAACATAGCCAAAATATTGTATCCATATTTCTCAAACCAACCGCTTGTTGGTATGGGGAGAGAAACAAAATGGAAAGGTACATTATGGACATCTGGTACAGAAAGTTCCATATACTGTGTTGCCTACTCCCCAGATGGAAGGCACATTGTGTCTGGCTCAGATGACAACACCCTCAGGATCTGGGATGCTCAGACAGGGGACACTGTGGGTGAACCCCTCACAAGCCACTCAAGATATGTCAGCTCTGTTGCCTACTCTCCTGATGGAAGACACATTGTGTCTGGCTCATGGGACAATACCCTCAGGATCTGGGATGCACAGATTGGGGATGCTGTGGGTGAGCCCCTCACAGGCCACTCAGATTGGGTCACCCCTGTTGCCTACTGCCCTGATAGAAGACACATTGTGTCTGGCTCAGATGACAACACCCTCAGGATCTGGGACAGGAATGCAGAGCTTGTTAGTCACCAATGGATGCTATACCCACAATTGGACAGGAGACATGAGGTCAAAGTTGATAGCTGGATCAGAGGCATTTCAAATGAGCCATTGCTCTGGGTGCCACATAATTGTTGTAATAATGGAAGGATTTTTGACATGAGCAGCCTCTGCATTCCAATGAACTCCCCTGCTAGGCCTATAGACATTAATTGGGAGCTATTATTTAAGTACAGTGGATCATCCTGGGTTGACATCCACAAGGAATTGAGACACAATAGTACATAGGTATGCATTTGTAAATAGTACTACTACCAATTATTTCTAACCTGTATTCATTTTTCAGATAGTTCAGATGTATGTGTTCAAACATTTTCCATTGGTACAATTGGTTTCCAGCCATGTCCAAGTCATGTGGTGAGCGGTGGCCTGTAGGCTTGTAACTCTGTAACATTAGCTACGTCTTCCTGTAAATGTCAAATATTATCTATTGAAAATAGCACATTTACCCCCGCACGAATCATACGTTGCTTTGAAGAGACACTACCGAAAACACCTACACCAAAAAAACTCAACATTCCGGCTTCAAACGACGAAAGCAGTCCTGTCCTGTCACTTATAACAGTTGCATAGTACATCCAGCATTATGCGTCCCCCACGCTAACACAATAATCGCCAACCTCGCAAAACGTAGTACTTATAAATAATTGAATAAGAGCAAAATAGTATAAATTTGACAAGAGAAAGAAAAGAGGGAAGTCAAAACGGCGATGTCCTCTAAAAATTCACGAGATCAGGAAACACCTCGTCCAGCGCCATCTTACGCACGACGAGAGCCTCGACGATGTATCGCCGCAGTCGTGCATCGTCCGGCACGAGTCGACCCTTGTACATCAGGTCGCTGCCTCGCAACCCCGCGTCGCGTTCCTGTCTGTGTTCGCGTCCGCGTTCTTGGCTGGATCCACCTCCATACCCATACCCGGATTCGGTGTGCCTAACCTGGAGCCCGTCGGCAGGAGCGCCAGAGACTGCAACTTGAGGAACCGGTGCGCAGACGGGGGAGTCGTCGCCTGCAGCGCCAGAGCCAGAACCGGAGCTGTCTTCGCCGTCTATGCTAAGGCCAACAAACGCAGCAGCAGCGGCTTCCAGTTCGTCCAACGCGCGCGTAGCAACCGCATCTACGCTCCCACCGACGTCACCACCGAAGTTGGAAGTGATCCTTGCCGCCTCCAACAAGCCTCGGTATCGGTACCTGCGCCCCCATCACACGCGCACGCTCCCGTCCATGCTCCTTCCTACTCCTCCCCGTGCCTCCGCGCACACCCAACAACGGAGCAGGCACATCCACAGGTGCGCTCGATACCGGTGCAGGATGCCCGTACTCAACGACCGTTGCCGTCGTCGCCAACGGAGGAACAGACGCAGGCGTGCGCCGGCGGTGCGGCCGGGGCTTGTACACCGACGCGATCTCGAGGTCGCCCGCGAACACTTCGCAGTCGTCACTGCTCGCCGAGTTGCATGATTCCGAGTCGGTCGGGGACAGTCGCGCCCGACGACCATTGGCGTGTGCATAGGTGCGGCGGCTGAAAGACGTCGCAGTTGTGGTAGCAGCACTCCTCGATGTGGGTCCATCTAGAACGAGGCGCGGCACCAGGGTAGCCATGCGCTCTCATCTTCGCCATCTTTGTCCGGCTCGTCCTCTGCCTCCGGCGTCGAGAGCTCCGTCTTATATTCCGCATCCGTCGGCGTAGACCCACTCACGCCCTCCGGGGAACCGCGATCCACACACTCCTCCACCCGTCTCTTCGGCATGCGCATCGCACCATCTGCAATTCTCCCCTTCCCTCCCTCTCCTTCGTCGTCACCTACGAGCGCGGCAGGCAGCTCAATTTCCTTCACCACCACCACCACGCTCGCTCCAATCTCACCTGCCACCTCCTCCAGCGTCATCAACGACATCTCCAGATGCGCACGCGAGAGGACAACGAGCGCGCCTGAGTCCGCGACGCCGAGTTCGTAGTATGCCTGGCCTCCGCCTTCGAGCAGACGCCACTTGAGCTGCGTGACGAGTCGAGCAAAGCGTTCAGGTGGAGGCGAGAGTAGGCGCAGCTTGTATTCTACGTTTCCCTGAGTGAAAGCAATGTGTCAGTCCGAAGAGCGATAGATAGACAAGTAGTTGTGAAGACGCACCTCTTCGACCTCAGGGACGAGCTTTGGCACAACTCTAGGGCTGCGCGTAAGTGCAAGCGGAGCCTCAACAGAGGTAGGGGTAGCAGCGGTGGCGGCGGTGAGCGACGCTGGAAATCAGACTTCGACAAAAAGCCATCCCAAGGGCTGCCAGTACGCGGGCTCTCCGATTCAGATTCGCCAAACATGCAAACAGTAACTTTCTCCGCGTTCCGTGCGTCTCGTGTTCGTGCGAGGGTCCTAGTATTCTAGTATATGAAAAAAAGGGTGGTGGTAGGCGTTATAATACCGGTATCGGTGTCGGGGGTTTGAAAGAGCTTATATTCGAGGGATCATTTCAGCTTTCCACGCGAGTCGACTGGTGTGCGGCTGGTGGCGGTGGGCCGTGGTGGTGGATGAAGTCGTTGTCGGTGGGTCGGAGGAAAGCAAGCGTGACTTGGCCGCGGTGATCTGGTGCGAAAACGAGTACGCGTAAACATCTCCGTATAAAAAACACGCAAAGGACTCGGACAGAGAAAGTCTTGGGTGACGGATCCAAATTCTGCTTCCGCCGCGGCAGACGCCAGCGACCGCAGCCCGGGTCTGGGCCCTGGAATCAATTTCCCGGGTCACGTGGTCTGGCGGGCGCTTCCGACTCGTCTGAGCCCGAACCCCGGAGTCCACACCTGAGGTATCCTCTCCTCGTGTTCGGCAAACCGCAGCTCGCTCATTGATACGCCTATATCGACTTCTTCCATAATATTCGCCAGTGTCAAGTCCGCTTTATACTCCCTCAGATACCAGAAACTAGCGTCCGGCGCAGGTTCGTCGAACGATATCGATCCTCGAGTGATGAATATTGACTCTGATATTACGGTGGCCCGAATGAGACATCGACGAGAATAAAAGGACCCAGTGGTATGCTGTGCACAATATTCTGGTACCAATCAGATCTAACAGAGAAGCCACCCTCTCGCCATCGCAAAGCTCACCTAAAAACACCCAGACAAGAGACGCCCCGGTCCGGACCAGCGTCTGAACGGTTGCACAACGGAATTCCGCTTACTACGAATCAGTCCCGAGTTGCTTCGCATCGGGCCGTCGGGGTTCCACAAAGCTGTTCGTGCCCGTTTCCCTGGCCAAGGTCAGGATTTGGGCCCAGCCCTGGACCGGAGTATACGCGTGTCCGGCTTTCACACTGAGAGAAAGAATCAATGGTACTATCCTTTCGTACAGTCGTATCGATACTCTCCCACTGAAAAGCGTAGAATAAGTAGGATATAGAACCTCACCTGTAAACGTGGATCCCGCAGACGGTGAATACCGTGACCGCACCAATCTTATCATGTTAATTATCACTTATTCCAACGTCTGGTCTGGCAAGCCACAGGAAAGCCACCCAGGTCCGACACCGAATTCCAGCCTGAAGTCGGAATATTCTATCTAGAGCTGACTTTCAGCAACTTGTAATCGCAGCTCAGACTTTAAACATAATACTTACCAATGACTGAGCGAGCCCGTCTGACGGCCGCGTACAGTATATGCATAATACTTCTCACTTCCCATTTTTCATCTTGCGTTAGGGTTCATTACAGTAATAGAACACCGAGTCCACATCGCACGTGCAACACCTTTAGAAAAGTCGCGTCCTTCATTCTAATACGCGCAACAGGTACTTCCGCTATCGTCTAGCTCGTATCCAGGGTTGAGAGGGTCCGGTTATACCCTGCAGAATCCCATGTTTCGAGACAAAATCAGGATGGACCCGACATCGTGCATGATCAAAGTAGAGCACACTGTGCTCGCCCAACCCATTTATTTTCGCTGCAAGTACGTATGTACAGCATCTGAATTGGCATCCGTCCCGGTAAAAGAAGGGTCAGATTAGAACGCGCGAATATAAGTAAAGAAGAGGAAACAAAGAAATTAGAATTACGGAGGAAAATAGAAATAAATTAAAGGCGGACAGTGATACACCCGCCCTCTCCTTGGGTCCACGAAGTCAAGGGAACCCTCGTCGAGTGCCATGTCCTGCACGATGAGAGCGTCGCCGATGTAGCGGCGCATCCAAGCATTGCCTGCGATGAACCGTACACTGTACCAGTAAGTCGCTGCCCTCCGCACCGTGTCAGTTACCGAAATGCGTGGTTCGAAGTGTGTCGGTAGAAGTGGTAGCCTGAGGCGTAGAAGTGAGCTGTGGTTGCACGATCTTCGCCAGGACCTATATCAAGTAACGCGGCAGCAGCCACTTTGAACCCGTCAACGCCCGGTACACACGTAGCGACTGCTCCACGCTCCTTTCTGATACCAAAACCAGCCCAGACTGGAAGTCCGCCTCGTACTATCCAACGTTCACAATGATCCGCGGCGCCTGTCTCCACTGCGTTTGCACATCTACGTCTGTGCCCTTTCCTGCAATACAAGGACCACGTGCTCTTCAAGCAGCGGACAGCGGAGATAACAAGTCCGCGGATACGATCGAGATAAACGTCTTTGAATGAAGGAATTGTATGGGCGTCCTCCTGGTGGCTCGCCTCGGCGCGAGGTGTCACTAGACGCAGGCGTTAGTGTGTTTCTGTAGCTAACATCACCATTGTGTATTTCCCATAAGGTACGACGTCAGCGTTGGGCGTGTCGGCTGCGGGTGCGAGTCCGCTCGAGCAGGAGGAAGTGCAGCAGACTGTCGAAGAGCGCGTCTGGCCGGCCGGAAAGGGAATCATTGCAGTCGCTAGGCAAGAAAACAGGGAGCAGGGAGGACGATGGGGATGAACAGGTGCTCCGAGGTACATGGTGGCAAGGCCGAGGACCGACGTGGTGCACAAAGCCAACGCGTAGGATTCTCGAGTAACGTCGGTGACCACGTTTACCAGCACGTTCCGTCGTCTGTTGCCCCAGTAAACCAGAGTCGATACGAAAAAGCGGAATCCCATGAAAACCCTGAGCAGTGAGGAAACGCCTGCAGAAATACAGATGTTGGATGGCACCGTGACCGATCTATTTTGAAGGTTACACGCACCATCAATACCAGCGCACTCGCCGCCAGTAGGTGCGCATCCTGTCTCTCGATCCCGCCCACGCGCCAACAGTCATGTCGAACGTTTCTCCCCGAGGTCGACTGTCCGCCGGAGCCTTCTATTCATGAGTCCCAAAACGCTCGACAAAGTCCTTGGAGACCCTCAGACTGCATTGGTGACCTATCAGCTTCTCTGGGCACATTAAACGAGTAAGCCATGCCTCATGGCTGTATTCTGCACGGGGCGAAGTGGTGGGCTCGCAGAGGAGCTGAAGCCATATGAGTTTGCAAAGAAGTTGTTATAATCAGTGGACTGCCAGCAAGCCCGCAGCCCAGAGTAAAGAGGGTGTGAGTTTTTGCAAAGCACCGAGGGCTGACAGTTTCTCGAAAGAGGAGTTCACTGTAAGGCCGAAATTAATTTGTATGTAGGAACGAGCAGTAAATCTTCTTGAGTGACAGGCGTACCAACAGAGAAGAGGTGAGGGCCTCAGGGCCCAGGCGCGTGCTTCCGTATTCGAACACTGTGACAGGCCTGTGACTGCGACACATGCATGTCTGATGGTCGCGCCTCGAGGCCACAACGCTCAATACTCATCTTGACCACCATCGTCTCGCATCCAAACCGCAAATCGCAACATCTCAATACGTTTACTCTACGATACGAACATGTCTCAAGTTGAAGACAGCTCTGGAATCGATCAGAAGTGAGCCGATCCCTCCCGATAGACTTCGATCTATGTCCTAACTCATTTGTACGCGGTCAGGTTTCTGCACATCAAAGGTAATGCAAAATCGCTTCAACGCCCCGATGTATTGCGGGAACTTACTGCTACTCGTAGCTATTGAAGTCAATTTTGAGGGTGATCGCCCGCGCTTCCCTGTTTTTCTCAAGATCAAAGTAGGCGATATCTCGCAGAAGTCTGTCCCGTTCGAAGAAGGCCGTCTTGTTCGCTGGGTCCCTGACGACGATCTGTGAGTGCGATGCTCAGACGCACATATATCTAGCATGTTCACGACATTCAGCCACATCACTGTTCCTGCAGTCCTCACGATCCTGGTTCGGCAACTGCCCGTCCTGAAATACTTGAAGAAGGATTACGCGGTTTTCAAGATTAAGTCATCGCAGCTCATCGGAAACGATACTTTCTCAGCCCCGGGTACGCTGCTAAGTTCTGCTTAATTATCAGGCGCTCATCCTTTCACTTGCCATAGATGCGAAGGGGAAGGCTACAGTGACGATAACATGCACCTCGGCGTTACCTGTGAGCAAACAATGGCGTGTATTTATTACTTAAGAAAATTATTGACGCTTTAAAGGTCGGACTATTCGCCGAGTTCCTTCTCAAAGAAGCAGAGGGTCAAGTGGGAAACAAAAAGGTCCTTCTACAGTCCCTCGGCCATGCTAGCCGCATTTTAGATGGCCTCATGGCTTTTTCTGACCTTGCATCCGACGTAAGTCTGTATTATTTGGTCTCGGATTTGTCTAATATCACTCGCTGTAACCAGGTGCATCCGGCCGTTGGTGCCGCTGTCGTCGTTATCAAAGCTTTGTACAAGGTAATTTATTAAGCAGACACCCTCAACGCATATCTTAGTATTTTTTGACAGAAATGCAAAGCGCAAGAGGACTGTCGTCAGGCAGTTGCTGGACTCGTTCGCGACTTGGTTTCGTTCATGCCAACCGTCAAGGAGATCCCGCAGGACGATGTGCGAAAAACTGTGACAAGGGAGACGATCAAGAAGATGCTCGAGCTATTTTGCACGATTTCCGAGTCCATAATAAAGTATTCTTCGGGAGGGATTCTGGGTGGGTGGATAGGGATTTGTTATATAAGCCTTTGATGCTCAGTGTTCTCATAGGCGATCTGTTTTCTGACCACACCGAGATGGATTCTGCGAAGGCTGAGTTCGGAAGGCTGAAAGAGACCTACGATTGGTGTATCAAGTTGGAGACGTGGGGATCTGTTGCTAGAGCAGGTGATTACAAAAGGCGAGACTCATTTGGATTTCATTAATCATTGCACACAGTGCGCCTCGCGGAAGATTCTCAGCTTCAGCGACTACGACCGGCCTCGAGGGCCTTCTATAACGCGGAGGGGGCATGTCTGGAAGGGACTAGGGAAACAGTTCTTAGGCGGATCAGGGAATGGGGAGACTCTGAATCTAAGCTTTTCTGGTTACATGGTGTGGTGGGGTCTGGGAAGAGTTCTATCGCAAATTCGGTCGCCCATATGTTTAATCGGCGACTGCGTCTCTCAGGGTGCTTTTTCTGCAAAAGGGATGACCCGGAATGTCGTAACCCAAACACTCTATTCCCCACCTTGGCTTATCATTTTTCCAAATGGCATAATGTCTACCGTTCAATTATACTTTCTGTCATTGAAGGAGTAAATGAGCTGGAGCTAGCTCAGGGCCTCGAGCGTCAATTTGACTTGTTGATCAAGCAACCTTTTTGTCTCTTGATTCAAAGGATCTGCCACTGCACCCCCTGGTCATTGTAATTGATGCCCTTGACGAATGTGAAAACTCTCAAAGCTCCAGAATCCAGGTTGCCAAATTACTAGTGAGACTATCTTGCACTGCTCCCTGGCTGAAAGTCTTTGTCACGAGTAGAACCCTTTTGGGGTTCAGGGAAGTCTTCCTTCAGACTGGTACTGGATGTGAGGCTGTCGACATTAACACTTCAGTTGATGCTAAGCAGGTGGAACATGACATTTTACAGTATACAAGACATTGTGCAGAAGTCTCACAAGTTGGAATTACAGAGGAGCAAATCAAGCTCCTTGCTACAAAAGCATCAGGTCTCTTTATCTGGATAAGCACCATCTTTAAATTCATTAGTATACAGCTTGATCAACAAAAAGTAGTCTCCAAAATCCTGAACTCTTCATCAATGGGAACTATGGAAGCTGACTTAGATCAGGTCTATACTGCTGTTATAAGTGATGTTTCCATTGGAGCAGAAAATACCAAAATTATCAAAACAATACTCTGCCTTATTGCCTGCACATCTAAAAACAAGCCTTTATCAGAGAATGCACTGCACCAGTTATTGCTTACAACTGAAGTATTTGTTGAACAGAGTGTGCTCAGTAAAACCATAGACTCTCTGCAAGCTGTCTTATACAGAGACACATTGAAGGGTGGTGCCATCCATGTATGCCACCAATCCTTTCTTGATTTTGTCAGCACTCAGTCATGCTCTCAAATATACTGGACTGAACCAGCTGTCTTAGAAACTGTTTTAGCCAGAAGATGTCTTGAAATTATGTACTCTCAACTCAGGTTTAATATCTGTAATCTAGAGTCATCTTTTATATCAAATGATGATGTTCCAGACATTCAGAACAAAATCTCTGTGCACATTCCAGAACATCTTCAATACAGCTGCCTCTACTGGATGAGTCACTTTGCACTGTCTGACTTGAATATACTTGAGCAGCCAGTTCAGGAGTTGCTGAAAGAGTTTCTATGCTGTCCTAGGGCACTTTACTGGCTTGAGTGTTTGAGCATCATAAAAGCACTTAAGATAGGCATAGATACCCTGACATCTTGCATGAACCAATTCCAAACAGTTGATTCTATTTTCACTATATGTCAGGAGTTATACAGATTTATCAGTGCATACTACAGGTGGGTGACAAAAGTGACCGTGATTGGTATTTCAGCACTGTTTCAACAAAATCAAAAATTATCTTCAATAAG